>JAXGGA010004329.1:0-89695 GCA_038373865.1 Uloborus plumipes
TTTCACAGTTAATATTGACTTCTTGAAACTGTTTTTCTTTCGAAATCAGAAACTAAACTTCATAACGGCTCAAAAAAGAAAAAATTCTCACCTGTACATGATAAACGATTTTTCACCTAAAAAAGACATTTATTATGCAGATTACATTCATTTTTTAACACTTTACTTTAGCTGTACCTGTAAGTACATCATTCACTTATAAACGTTTAAGTGTGAAGATGACACTTGAGACGTTAAAGAAAAAAATGTTGTAAAAAGAAAATTTAGCATTCACTGCTAAAAGGCTTTTAAGTATTGATTTTTCATACTGTGAACTTTCGCTGAATAAAAGAGCTAACTTTACTTCATAGTTTTACTTAAGCTCTTGATGCAATTTTGAAATATTTAGACATAATCCTGTATAGTAAGTTTTGCGAATATAAGATCACAAAGTCGATGTACGTATAAGAATTTAATCTGGAAATTCTCAGAAGTCCTGCATATTAGATTATTTTTAGCACTAAAACTTGTTTCTTTTTTTATTTAGTCTCAATACTACCAGAATATAGCTAAAATATATTTTATTATTAATTCAAAGACTAATGTTGAAAGTTTTTTTATGAAATTTTATGTTGAAGAGGGGCCAACAAGCTCTATAGTATATTAATTGAATTCCTTCAAAAATGTTGGAAACGGAAACCAGTACCTAAATTTCAGAAGTATAAAATAAAGCACAAATTTACCATGCAAATGGCATACACATGGTTCGGAGTTTCAGAAAACATTATTATAGTGCAATGAAATTGAGTTGGCAGCGTTGGATTTATGCATTTATGTGATCAACATAAAGATTAATATTGACTGACGTAAGCTTATTGTTAGTAACAGGTAATTCAAGTAATAATTAAAACAAGCAAAATAATAAATTAAATTTATTTATGTGTACAAGGAACATAAAGATAAATAATGACCAACCTAAATTAATTACTAGTCAATATATAATGCAAGTAATAATTAAAACAAGCAAAATAATAAGTTGCTAGAATAGCCAGCCACCTGCGGCAGGTTAATGCACACTACCGACAGTGGTGCCCTTCGTTGGTTGTACCCCCTTCTTGACACCTGCAGCAGATTGGTGCGCAGTATAATGAGCAGTTTATTAAATTTTCAGCTCAACGTTTATATTGAACCTTTCATTCCCAGCGGTGTACTTTAGGAGCTTTGTCCCTTTTAAAGCCTACGTCAGTACATTAGTTAATGAGTAATACATCAATTTTCAGTGCACGCGGCGCACCTTTAGAACCATTCCATTTCCAGTTCACTGCGCATGTAACAATTAGTTCCAACTATTCTAAGATAGAGATAAGAGCCTCAACCCCCTCCTTGTCTATTGATACACTCAAAGCGATTAACTATTGGTACCTTGCCAATTGGAAATGTAGAATCGCTGAGAAACAAATTTTAAGGAGAATGAAACGTTCTTGAGAATTTACATTTTAATTAATGCCTTAGCTAAAGAAATCAGACAGTTGCGTAAATTAGCCAAACACGAAGCTTGAAAAGTTGCTAAGGTAAGTTACCAGGTTGGATTGTCAGTTCACTGGAGCTTGGGAAAAGTTAAAGTGACGTACTCTCATAGATAGATACTATAAGTTTATAATAATATAAGATCAAGTAACCAGAGTCTTGAAAACAGCTTTAATACAACAGTAAGACATCACCAAGAGTTTAAAGAATTTGAGTTGTCAAGGTTGTATTTATTAGCTACAGGTGGTTGTATTTATTAGATAACATTAATAGTTGCTATGGTTTTGAACGATTTTAAAAAGCATTTAATTTAGATACTTTTTCTTTGAAAGAGAGAGAAGGTGTTATGATGAGAAGTGTAATTAATGCCATTATATCGAGTTTCTTTATTACTACATAAAGTACGTTTGGAGTTATGAAAAATTATGTATGCGCATTCTAAATTTTAATTAATGAAGCAGGATCTTTTTTGAGTGGGTTGGGAAATTTACATGCGCTTAAAGATCTTTTATAAACCTTGTAGTACGTGCACAGCCGTGCGGATACAGTTAGTTTATTTATAAATGTATAGTAACTTAACGCCAATATATTTTTCAAGATTTTCCCAAAATTAATTCTGAACTTTTATTGAACCGGGTTATTTCTTAGTAACAGGCATTGCTCTAAGTTAAATGCTTACAATCATCGGAAATCTTGAAAGATTTAAGCCTCCTAATCCAATTTTCTATAAACAGATATGCGGGAAAATGACACTTGAAAGTGTGGCAGAAGACTCGGGGAAATATTGTATAAGCAAGGTCAAACTGTTGTTTAATTTTTATCCGTTTGGAGTTTATATCTTAAACAATTGAGGCTTTGATTGAAAATTTGAGCGTTCATTGGATTTCCCTCTCAAAGACAGTAACAAACTTTAATTTATTCTTGTGGTGGAAGTTGGCTTATGTTCTTCTACGCATGGCATGGTGAATAAAGTGAAAATTGCGGTGAATAGGAAATCCTTTAACCCAATTTCGTATAGTATCTATAATATAAGATCATATAAGAGTAAATATAGTGATATTCCTCCAAAGGTCTACCCATAAATAAAGTCACACATTTTCAAAATATTTGACCTCCTCCCCCTCCCAGCCTATCATTCGCAAAGTGTAACACTTCAGCTTACCACCTCATCTCCTTTCGTTACATGTCCTGTATTAAATTTTTGGAAAATGTTTAAATTTCAACTAAAATATGTGGTGCGTCACACTAGTCTAACGTCACGCTGACGTCACGACGTTAGTGTCAAGAAACCTTAAAGTGTAGAATAGTACGGTTTTAACGGATCAGGAATAGTGTAATGATAAAGAATGGTATTCTAAAATCAATTAGAAAAACGCAAAAAAAGCCTATCCAGTCTTTAAACAGGAAGTGTACCAACTTTTTCGATATTATCTAGCGGTTTTTTCTTCATACTTAGAACTAACTAATGCTTTAAATGCAATCAAGACTGAAAACCTTTTCCTATCACTCGATGTTCGAAACAAGACTCAGGTATAAATTTTAATACATTTTTATGCACGAAAAAATAAGAAAATTTTCTTAAATTTACCATTTCATAATTTAGTTTGTTTTAGTTTAATGCAGTTTTATATTGCTGTAAAACAATGAGCAAATAACATTGAATACAATCGCTTGTCACTTAATTTCCTTGGGTGGCTGGAAATTTTCATTGTTTTATGCTCATGTCATAAATACGAAAGGCAATAAAATGTTTTTGTTTGTTTCATTTTAAAGAAGCATAAAAACTTGAAGAAAATACGCCGAGTGGAAAAAAAATGCATAAAAAAAACAACTTAGTCCTTTTTCTTACAGCTAGAATAATTATTTTTATGAGATGCAAGCCTTTTTAAAATACCTGTGCTGTGTTTATAATATCTTTCATAAAACAGCGTCAACCGGTGCCATAAAAAGCACCATTGGAAATTTCCAATTTCAAAAGCAATTCATAAACTTTTTTCTCACATTAATGCAGAAATAAAACGAAGAAAAATACTTTGAAATCCTTCGCATTTTTGCGCGTTTATATTAGGTTTAAAAGAGCAGCTCTTCAACGCGAAGTCATTTACGTTTTTCCATTTTTTTTTCTACTTGATTTCCTTAAAATTAAAACAACCACTTCGTCTCTCGAAGTGCAAGTAAATTTTTCTAAAAATACTTTCCAGGTTATATTAAAATATATTTAGTGTTTGCTTTAAAGTAGTTATTCTTCTCTTCTGAAGCTAAATTAATTTTCACGAAAGTAGCTTGGTTATACGTTTTTAAACTATTGCATTTTTCTTACCGGTATACCAATAGAACTTTATTTTAATGTTAAATGATAATCTGTTTTCTTTGTGCATTTCATAAAAAATATACCTTTTCCTGATACTTCATTTTGATTAAAAGTATGCATTTTGGCATGATTTAAATGTTCCCTTTATAAAATAGATGCATATTTGTGTTTCTTACTGGCACAGCAAACTATTTTCGCTTGTGAAAAATCAGCAATAATGCAATGTAGAAGTATAACAGCATCTGTAAAAACTGACTTATTTTATATTACTGCACTAACTTTGACAACATATCACGAACTTCTGCACTTTGCCAGGTCTTCTTTAGTTTTTTAAGTACATTATTAAGTAATATTTTAGACCTTCATTAGCTCTTATTAAAACTATACTTGCTTTTTGAAAGAGCCACAGTAGCTCTTAATTATACTGTGCCAAAAATGTTTAAGTTTGCTATTGTTAATGAGTGAAACGTAATACAAGAGTTAGGGTAGGTAGTGCTGATTTTAAGAAAACTCTAATTATTGACGGAAATGTTCACGATAACTTTTGTAAAACTCCATCTAGCGTCAAAACTACTATAAAAATCTGAAGTAAAATTCAAAGCGCATGCGTAAAGACAAACACCAACGCAGATCTCGTAAACTTTTTCAAACAGAACCAAGTCATGCTTCAACGAGCGAGGAAACGCACTTGCGGTTTTTTTTTTTTTTTTTTCTGTTTTTTTGCGCGTGCCAGCCAGGCTGCCAATTAGGGGTGCGCTGCTTCACTTTTCCATCTGTATCGCAAGTTGGTGTGAAGTCCGACTTCCACAGTACACGCATGCTATAGGTACCCGTTTATAGGGTAGGCAACCTTTCACACAACAACACATTCATACAAAGAAGGGACAAGGACAGGAGAGAGAAAGCACATCCATGCCCAAGCCGGTACTCGAACCCGGGGCCACACCATCCGTGACAGACTGCTCTGACCACTAGACAAGGTGGCCGGCTCGCGCTTACTTTGAAAGTTGTATTTACGTAAAAATCGGAGGTTGACCGTTCGCATTCCCCAAGGTGTTATCTTTGTGCCCTAAAAGTGTCACAACAATGACAGGTACTGTGGCCCCTCGAGGAGTGAAGTGAAGGTGAGTAATCTCCATATACATAAAACACAAACTCCAAACTACGTGGTTCCCACTCCAAACCATTCCGGTGTAAACTCCGAAATTATCCACCGATTTCGTTCCAATTTTTACAGCATGTGCAAGGAAGGTTGTGCTTATGGAAGGTTGTTAGACCAGGTCGGAAAAAAATTGATGAATAGTTCTTTTTTTAATTGAAATCTAAATTTTTGACCCAAAAATGGCTCTATATAGAAAAATAATTATCGTATCGTCTTGATCTTCGTCTCATTTGAAAGACTACGTAAAATGCTATGATAGAACATTTTCTACCTACGAGACCGTGAAAGGGATGTTGAAACATCACGTGGAAATGACTTATACCCGCTTAAAGTTTGAAAATCAAACTTTAATTGCCGTTGCCATTTTGTTCAAACGTGGAAAAGCTGACTTAGACATTTCAATGCGAAGTGAACTTATCCAAGGCTTAACTTGATCTTTGCAGTTTTCCGGGCAACGCCGGGTCACGCAGCTAGTTGTAATATATTTCGATGCAAAGACGATTGGTGCATAATACTCCTCTGAGAGGTTGACATTGACAATGTTTACCTCCTTTTCGCGTATTAGGAAAGGGTGATTGCCGCTTATTTTAGTTGGAATCCTTTTGCAAAATGACAACGAAAGTAACCCAACTCAATTTAGTGCCAATTACCCTCCCGATTACCCCCAAAAGAGGTAAACATTATCAATGTCGGAGGTCATCTTACTAGAGGAGCACTATACACCTGTCCAGTTTTCACCAATTCGTTATTGCGAAAAACATAATTTGAATTCTAAATGTCAAAATTCAAATTATTGCAGTTATATTTATTTATTTATTCTTACATCTTCTTTGGATTAAAAAAAAAGAAAGTTAGGCGGTTGAAGAAATTACCAAATGTCTCAGTTATTGAAATCTTCCTGCCAAAACTTAGGGGATATTCAAATTCGATTTGATAATAAGCAAAACTCCAATCATCCAAATGCTGTCTGCCCCGCTTAAACGAATACTATCGGTTCCAGAAAATTTTATTCTATTAAGCGGGTTGTTCGTTTATCCGTTACCTGATTAATCGGGGCCGACAGTAACTAAAAAAACACACTAAACTGCATTAAAAGTTCTACCAAAATGTGAAATAATCGGCCAAATTCATTTATTAATTGCCAATCATATCAAGCCACTGCTTTACATAAGTGTGAAAATACTTGATGCAGTGGACAACCTCCCAGGTAGCACAAATAACCTTTAAACGTTTTAAATCGGTTGTCACAACGTTAATAACCATTTTACAACGTTTAAAAAACGAAGTGTGCTACTTGGGCTACTTATAAACGAATACTAGTTATAAAATTTATTTTTCTCCAGAAAATCAAAAATTTGAAAGTTGAAGTTCTTTAGACCCCATAAGCAAAAACTGTCCCTTTTTTAAAAAACAAATGCTATTTATTCTTCCACATCATTTTCCTTGCTTCAGATTCTCTACTGAGAGCATTATCACCCAGGAGTAACCATCAGGCATTATAGTTTACTCTTTGCTGATGTGTTTTAAATTGCCTTTTCATCCGTTTACACCTGAGACAATATTTTGCAAGATATGCTACGCAAGAATATAATTACTCGACAATAGTTGCAGTGATTGCAAGGAAACATTACAGCATTCACTCTTAACCGATTATTAACGCGGTGTTTTTTTAATATTAATTCGAGAATAGTTACTGTACATATTAAAGACACCAATGCGCTTAGGTCGGCTTTACTTTTATTAATGTCTAAATATTCTTGTCTGGCTTATTTTACCAAACCATAATTATTAACTTGAAATATTAACCATTAGAAAAACTTAAATATCCATTACAATGCCTATCGATTAAAAGCATTTTAATGTAAATTGGAAGTTTTATTTTATATTTATTCAATCTTTTTATTTTCGAGGCTATCATTATGCATGTTATTTTCCTCCCTTATGGTATAATACTTATACTTACAGAATAATATAATACTTTCAAAAAGGATTCATTTTTTTTATTATTACTACAATTACTATTACTTAAATGCAATCTATTAATTTTTTTCTCTCAATTGCTGTCTCTGCTCATTTTCTACATATAAAAACACTACCATGTTTTAAAAACATGTGTATACAATATGCATTGTGGATTAGTAACTTAATACTTGTGTTTCATACTTGACTGGCAACTGATTATTGGTATAAATAAGTAACGTTATTGCACAAATAGTTTTTGCCCATTAACCGAAATAACTATTTTTCTTGACTGCAAAAATTCCGAATAAGATATTGATGACTTTTAACAAAAGAAATTAATTAATTAATATTTAAATTTAGTAACGCAGGAAGAACTTAACAGAGAAATTTATTTGTTAGAAATAATTTTTAAACAAACTACGATCGAGATTATACTTTGTTCGTTTCACCTTTCTGGCAATTTGCCCTAAACAACTTAACTATAAATAAAGTAAAAACAATGAATTAAATCTGATGATAAATATCAAAATATATGGGTCATTCCATATAAAATCAACAAATGGGTCGTGCCGCACCATTTTTGATTTTGATCATACTTGGTAGGAAATATGCACCAATATTCTGTACCTCCAAACTGTTTTATTTTTTTCTCCAAAAAATTTTATTCTCGAGATATAGCCATGTTTTTGTTCCGCCGATGAGTCAAATTCGGCATTTTTGATCTTTTTTCTAACAGCTCTGGTAAATTTACTTAAACTGGTAGAAAGATCAAACATGGCTTATTTTGAAGCTAAAAGAATGAACTTTCATTTGTGCATAAAAAAACGATTTGGGTTAAGTCTAAATATAAATTTTCCCGTGTCAATTCGCGGTTAAAAAGTGCCGTTTTCGTCATTTCAAGCATGAAAAAATATATGAAGGACTGACAGTGGGGTTCTAATTTTTTTTCTCTTGCACCCAGTTATAGATACTAGAAGCACAGAAAAAAATTAAATGATACCAGAAGTCCTTCATTATGAAAAAATTGCTTAAACTTGGGAAAAAATGAAAATTGGCATTTTTCACTCCCCAAGAACGGCCTGTCGAACAGGTAGTAAAAATTTACAAATGCATGGAGTAAAAAGGTGTTACATTGCCCTTTAAAATGAAACAAAAACTGTCTTGTTATTCCAAGGCATTAAAGAGATATGAGCTTTCAAACTTTGAAAAAAAATGAAAACTATCCTTTTTCACTCTCTAAAAACAGCCTGTGGAATAGGTAGTAAGAATTTGAAAATGTATAGAGCAAGAAGGCATTACATTGAACTTTAAAAGGAAACAAAAACTGTCTTGTTATTCGAAGGCATTAAAGAGATATAAGCCTTCTAAGTGAGATGATTGTTATGAAAAAATACATTAAACTTGAGAAAAAATGAAAAATGGCCCTTTTCACTCCCCAAAAATATCCTGTGGAACACTTAGTAAAAATTTGAAAATGCATGGAGGAGGAAGGCGCTTCATTGCCCTTTAAATGGAAACAAAAACTGTCTTGTTATTCTCAGGCATCAAAGAGATAAGGTCCTCTGAAAATTGAAAATAATTGCTTTAACTTATGCTAAAAAATCTTGCATGAATTTTCAATTTTCAGAGGGCCTTATCTCTTTGATGCCTGGGAATAACGAGACAGTTTTTGTTTCGATTTAAAGGACAATGTAGCGCCTTCCTTCTCCATGCATTTGCAAATTTTTACTAAGTGTTCCACAGGCTATTTTTGGGGAGTAAAAAAAGCCATTTTTCATTTTTTCTCAAGTTTAATGTATTTTTTCATAATAATCATCTAACTTAGAAGGCTTATATCTCTTTAATGCCTTCGAATAACAAGACAGTTTTTGTTTCCTTTTAAAGTTTAATGTAATGCCTTCTTGCTCCATACATTTTCAAATTCTTACTACCTATTCCACAGGCCGTTTTTGGAGAGTGAAAAAGGATATTTTTCATTTTTTTCAAAGTTTGAAAGCTTATATCTCTTTAATGCCTTGGAATAACAAGACAGTTTTTGTTTCATTTTAAAGGGCAATGTAACACCTTTTTACTTCATGCATTTGTAAATTTTTACTACCTGTTCCACAGGCCGTTTTTGGGGAGTGAAAAAGGCCAATTTTCATTTTTTCTCAAGTTTAAGCAATTTTTTCATAATGAAAGACTACTGGTATCATCTAATTTTTTTCTGTGCTTCTAGTATCTATAACTGGGTGCAAGAGAAAAAAAATTAGAACCCCACTGTCAGTCCTTCATGTATTTTTTCATGCTTGAAATGATGAAAACGGCACTTTTCGAACCGCGAATTGACACGGGAAAATGTATCTTTAGGCTTAACCCAAACCGTTTTTTTTAATGCACAAATGAAAGTTCATTCTTTTAGCTTCAAAATAAGCCATGTTTGATCTTTCTACCACTTTAAATAAATTTACCAGAGCTGTTAGAAAAAAGATGAAAAATGCTGAATTTTACTCATCAGCGGAACAAAAAAATGGCTATATCTCGAGAATAAAAATTTTTCGAGAAAAAAATAAAACAGTTTGGAGGTACAGAATATTGGTGCATATTTCCTACCAAGTATGATCAAAATCAAAAATGGTGCGGCACGGAAATTTCTGAAAATTTGTTGATTTTATATGGAATGACCCATATATCAATCGCAAACATTTTTTACTTTGAAAATATATAAAATCAATACCCTACGAAGGTCTCGTTCAATAAATAGCTGCATGCTAAACATTCTATTGATATCTATCCTAAAGGTTGTTTCTTAATTATTAATGAATGATTAACACAGATTGTCGATAAAGCATTGCTTAGAAACTTTCTTTAATAATATTTATTGAACTTTACATCATACATTTTTCCAGATATTGAACTATAAAAATACTTCAGACTTTATTTTTAAATGTCTAATACCTCAGTATTAGAAATATGATTTGCTCAGTCTTTAATGTTATGAGTCAAGACATGCAAGGCAGAAAATAACTTCTTTTATGGTGTCCCCACCGATTTATCAATACGAAATTTCATTTTCCCTGTTTTCCCTTTTAAATCTTAGCTTTTCGGGATATTTAGGAATTTCAGAAAAATAACGACAACTAGGGATAACTGAAAAAAGGAAATTTGCGCCGAAAATTTCTGAGCCATCAATTCAATATCCCTGTTGGTACTATTCAGTTTTAATTAGGTTTCGTTGCGCTTTCGTATTTATTTGTACCAATATACAAAACGAACAATTAATGAAATTGTATGAATTTTTTACACATTCATCGACTGCAAAAGGATGTTAAGGAACATATTTATAAAACTTTTAGATCCTTGTACAGAAAGGATTACAAAACGCTCTCTGATGTTTTCTAGACACGACCAAAAATACGCTCGAAATAAAGTTCAAGTAGTACATCTTGAACTCAAAGCAGATAAAACTGATGCTTCTTGCTTTGAAAAAAAAAAAAAAAAACTTATTTTGTTTAAGGGGGTATGTTTTTTAACAAAAGAAAGTTACATATGTTTAAGTAAGTCATGTATACTTTTTAATTAAGCTAAAAATTCTAATTTTATATATTTAATGACGACTCTATTTTTTTAAACTTTGTTGGGATAAATTTCCAATTTTTTGTGCAAATCTTTTATTTCTTAATTTAAAAAAAAGCCTAAATAAAAAATAAAATAAACAAACGAATTTCTTTCTAAAAAGTTATTATTTCCGATTATAACAAAATGAAAAAAAAAAAAAAAAACCTTGATAAAAAATTGAAAAGTTTTAGGTTGTTTTTATTTCAAAATATGTACTTTATTTATTTATTTATTCATTGGTTGGTTGAATTTTATAACAAAAATAATTGTTAATATTTTCTCTTTTATCATCCGTTCTAACATTTAAAATTTTGCATTTAAAAAATTCGTTTCCATTTATTGATAAAGAAATTATTTCTATGCTATAAAGGTATAATTTTTCACTTTTTGCTTTTAACTTTGTAGTTAATCATATGAAGAAACACTTGTTTACTTTTAACATACAGGAGAAATTGTAGAACATCATATCCACTCAAAAGCAGCTCTTTGTCATGCGAGCTACTCCTTATTTAAAACCTTTTGTAAAAATTTACTCACGTTTCTCGGCGTTAATTAGTGAATAAATTAACATGAAACTGCATAATCAATGAAGTTTAAAAGGTGTCATTACAAGATGCAATTATGCATTTCTGAACGGTAAAGCTTGTTATAATGATGAGTCAAAGTAATCAACATAATCTTGTCTCGAAATCTTTGGAAATGACTACCACGAGGTCTTGAAAACTGAAACCGGTCATAAAAGGAATAACGGCGTGTCTAAAATTGTGTTACAAAATATCTATAAGAGGGTACTAGACTTGAATGGAAATGCAACACAATTGAGAAGACAAAGGGAGTCATAAATTATTTTGTAAGTTTTAAAATATTTCTGCAGATAATTCTTATGTAAGATAACTGATTATTTTTATATATGATTAAACAGACAGAACTTAACAACGAAATTCAATTTTCAAGTTTTTGATATTATCATAAATCAAGTTGATCGACGTAATCTTTCCTTGAAATCTTTTGAAATGACTGTCAGAAATTCGTTAAACTGAAACCAGCCGTATAATAATCAGTGTGGCTAAACTTAAGTTGCAAAACATTTAAAAGAGGACAATAAATTTAAGTGGAAATACAATATAGCAGTATTTTGCTGATATTCTCAGTTTAAATAATTCGAATAGCAAAAATTATGACAGTTACATTTCAACTTAACTATTCAAGTACGATTTTGGACATGCTTCAGGTCAAAGCTCGAAGCTTTGTGAAGTCTGAAAGTTTTTGAGATCAAGTTGAACAGTTACGTACAAAATTTAGCAAAAGCCCTTGCTTCAATGCATGTGTATACTAAGCGGTTTTTTTTTTTTTTTTTGTATGTTTGCCCTTTTTTATCTACAGGTTTATCTCTTTGCGATACCAAGCAAATCTATAGTATCAACAATCATTAATTTGGCATCAAAGTAGTTTGTAGCTTGCCGGTATAAGCCATGAAGAGGCTATTACTATTTTTTATTAAAATTTGTTCTTTTTCAACCTTAGTTTCAAGTAATTGGCCAATAGAGGGGAAAAAGTGCCTTCTTACTTTAGATTTTTATGCCATTCAAAATGTTAAGCATAAAATGAAATCTGCTGCCTTTGGATCAATTAAAACAAGACTAAGGAAGGAATTCAAGTGAAACACCATTGCAATCGCTTCGAGGTGATCGCAAATTGCAATCGCTACTGGAAGTCGAATTACATTAGAATTGCATCTCGTAGCGATTGTAACGTATCCAAATTTGGGAATTTGCGATTGCATTGGTGAGTTGCGATCGTCCGCGTTTCACTTGAATTCCTGCCTATTAATTGTTTCCGTCAGAAAGAGCAGGCTAAGGTACCTCACCTATTGATCAGTGTCCCTTTGATGCAATCCCCACAAGCCAACAGTGAAGTTCATCAGTTTATCAATTTTTGGTTCACTCCTCGCGTTACATGTTAAGAAAATTTATTCGTGTCTTAATGGAAACAGTATATTTGAGTTCATCACTCGTTGCAGAATTTGGCTCTAAATTCAATAGGCATCATTGCTTATCGTTATCCAAATAAATATTTTACTTAGATGAGCACATATTTAGTTAAACATTTTACTTTGGCAAGGCTTTGATATGCCCTAAACTCTGTAAAAACTCTGTAATTCTATAACTGTCTGACTTTGCAAGTTTTAAGTTAAAATTACTTTTTCGTTTTTAAAAAAGAATCAGCGAAAATGTTTCATTCGTTAAAACCTCAGAGATGAACAAAGGTTCCAAAAAAAAAACAACTACATACATACTGCGTAAATTGATAACCATCTCCTTTTTGAAGCCGATTTTAAAAAAATAATATTTCTGAAATATTTTGCCACAAATAGAAAACACTATAAACTTACAAAATCAAACCTTCTTTTACTATAGTTGCGCGTTTCCTTTTTCACCCTTCCATTATTCTTGCCACGAAAATAAAACTCGTCTGCCCTTTTTAAAAGTGTTTTGCAGCTTCTTGAAAAGACTCAGAACATTTCAAAATCTTTTATAGACCCGCACAGTGGAAAAGAAACTTAAAAAGTATCTTCTTCCACTGGTTGAGCTGGTTTAATCTCTTCATTCATCAACCCTAAGCTCATATCGAATTTTAAGAAGTTCCGCCTTATTGACAGACGTTGGTCAAATCCACAAATAGGCAGTTTTCATCACTCACAGTTGCCTTTTCTTCTCTCGCCCGAGCCTTTTGAGCTTTTTTGATCCCCTAAGCCGAGCGAATTTTATTTAGGGGAGATAAAAGATTGGAGTAAGAAGTAACTTGTTAGATAAATGCTTCGAAAGAGTGAATATTGCGTGTGTGTGTCACTCTTTTCTCTTAATTTATCTTGAGGTTTTGAAGAAAAGATTTTGGTTGGAGATTTTTTTGTTAAAAGTGATAGTAATAATTACAATTATAGCAATCAGAATTATTATAAAAGATAAAAGATTGGAGTAAGAAGTAACTTGTTAGATAAATGCTTCGAAAGAGTGAATATTGCGTGTGTGTGTCACTCTTTTCTTTTAATTTATCTTGAGGTTTTGAAGAAAATATTTTGGTTGAAGGCTATCTTGTTAAAAGTGATAGTAATAATTATAATAATATCAATCATAATAATTATAATTATTGTTATGGCTTTTATTATTATTATGGTAATAACACCGCAATTCCCCGGATCATCCGGCATGCCCCAAAATTCGGGGTTCACCAATTTTTCAATAAACCTTGCCTGGTCCTTTCCGGCATGCATCAAAAACGGGTGAAAAAAAATTTTTGAATAAATGTATGTTTATCTTTAATAAAAATAAAATTTTATAAAAAAAAGTAAAACCGACTTCAAAAACGCAGCTGAAAATTGCTCTAAAAAGTAAAAAATAAATTTATTCTTTGCACACCATCGATACTACTTTTAAACATGAGTTTTGAAGTCGGTGCCAAAACAGTTAATAAAATCATTCCTACCATTTGATTGAAACATTTGATTGTACCATTTGATTGATCAATGGGTACGAATGATTTTATTAACTGTTTCGGCACGACTTCAAAACTCATGTTTAAAAGTAGTATCGATGGTGTTCAAAGAATAAATTTATTTTTTACTTTTTAGAGAATTTTCAGCTTCGTTTTTGAAGTCGGTTTTACTTTTTTTTATAAAATTTTTATTTCATTCTTTTCAGTGTAAATGTATACCCGGAAGAGTGTCATGTTGTCATCATGAAACTTCATCTCACTTTATTAACGCGTCCAAAAGTTTAAACGATTGCCACTAAAAAAAATTGTGTTAATTTCTGGGATTTAATTAAAGCATGTTTAAAATACAAGTTTTCAGCCGATTATAAGGATAAAACTGGCCAACAGGTTAATCTGCAAAGTGGCCATTTACTGCAGATTCATCATTAGTGCATCACTAAATTTAACCTTTAAAAGTTAAGGTGATGGGACCTGATAGGAGCCTGGAAATATATTTTTTTTTTTAAATTGGGGAAATTTAGGACTAAATATTTTCTATCAGTAAAACTGCGGTTTGCATGCCGCATAAGCGTATCACGTAGACGCTGCATTTTTTCTGCAGCTTTAAAATCCACCGACTCGCTCGAGGATCGAACTGATGCTCTTTCCAATGAAAGCCCAGCTTCTTTACCGTAAAGTCAGTCTATCGGCGAGCGACATAGCAAAGAGTGTGCACATGAAATTCTGTTCATGATGCGCAAAGAGTATGCGCATGAACGGAATTCTGAAGATTTCCCTCAATTTCTTCAGGATTCCGTTCTCAAACCCCGCATCATGGGACCATGTGACTACCAGGAAAGTGTACCCTTTCAAACAAAAAAAAATTTATCTGAATCGGACTATTCAGTAAAAAGTTATGCGTGGTCATACATTTAAAAAAAAAAAAAAAAAAATATATATATATATATATATATATATATATATATATATATATATATATATATATATATATATATATATATACGGTCGACTAGAGAACCTCCTCCGTGTTTTCGTCGGTTAAAAATAAGGTAAGTTCTATGTATCCTTTCATTAATCTTCATATGCTCATGTGATTGTGTTAAAATATTAATTAAAAGTACTATTTTTATATGAAAAATCTCATTTGTTGCGAATAATTTTGTAGAAAGTTTAACTAAAAGAAAATAAACGTTTGTAGTTCTATAATTAAAACATTTTACAAATACACAATTAATATGCCAATTAAATGAATAAAAAATAAACTTATCTCTCTACAATACTTTTAAATAATTTATAAAATACATCATAAATGAATCACAATTATTGTTGTTTCTTCAATTATTTTATTGGTATGTAACTAAGGCTAAAACTAATGATCTACAGCTATGAGTTATTAATGTAAATTTGAGCTTAGAATTGGTTTTTTATTCCTAAAGCAATTACACGGAAAATCTGGTTCTTCGAGGGAACAACTAGCAGGAAATATATTTAAACACTTTTTCTTTTGTCATTTCAATTTAATAGAATTACATGAAATCAGTTTATTTTATTCCACTTCACAAAAGAAGTTAAAATTCATACTGCTAAATTAAGGGAAAAGTATTTTAAAACATTCACAATTATTGTAAAAAATGTATTTTTTTTTTCTAAATAAATTAACTTCAACATATTTCTAATCTTTTCTCTAAACTTTCTTTCTGAAATTCATACCCAGTGGAATATAGAGATATACTGTAGATTATAATTTTTACCATATTTTACAAAACATATTTATCTTTTTAATTAAAATTTTGCTTCCAAATGTTTCCTTCAAAAATAAAATGGAGCTCATCTTCCTTTTTACTGGAATTTTTAATATTTTAGCCAAAAGATTCAGATTTCAACTATTCTCCCACGTAAAGGTAAAATTCGCAATTTATTTTCAAATCATCCTTTTAAAAATAATAGCGCATAGATTAATTCGTCATCCTAGTTAATAAATCTTGAAATTCTTGCCATTACTCGGTGCAAATGTATGATATCCTGAATTCGTTTTTCTAATGATGCTCTCTAGCCAATACTGAATCTTTTTAGGGCTATTAAAACTTTGTCCAAATAAGAAGTTGCTTCATTAAAAAAAAAAATTAACCTATCCCCGTATATAACCGAAAAAGAATTGAAAAATAAATGAACTTAACTGAAAACTTGTTCAAATACGAGTAATTCAATGCCTTAAAACAGCGGTCGGCAACCTAAACTGACTGAAGATCTACTTTCCAAGTTTGGTGTGAGCAAGAGATCAACACGAGTGGGAAGGGGAGGGCAGAATAAATTACACTATTGACTTGTTGTATGCATGGTTAAATTGGCAGTATGTCGACTTCAAATTGTAGGTTAACTGTGTAAAAAATACTTCGATACTTATTAAAAAGTTACTGTAAACTACTAAAATAGTGTTATATTGACCCATATCAAAATATTTGAGACATAGTATACTGCTTTCTTCAAAATTGATTAAAAAAAGAGACTATAAAAATTTCCAGTGAGTATAAAAAAATTAGGAAATTTTCAAATAACTCTTAATTTAGACTTTAAACTTAATTTTGTTCCAGTTATTAATTTTTTTCAATGCTGCTCAAACAGAAATCAAGGTTCAAATCATAGCTGCGATCGATTCAAAATGGGCTTGAAATCGACGTGTTGCTTACCTCTGCCTTAAAACGTACCAAAATAAGTTGAAAAAATAATAAACACGGATGAAAAGTATCTTTTGATACGTGCTATGATAAATGCTACTCGTATTCAAACTGCGCCAAGGCGTCATGTATAGATACTACAACATTTACACACCGTCCTTTGGCTATCAAAATTCCTTATTTAAAAGTGGACAAGCAGCTTTCAGATGGATGAAAACTTTAACATGTGTACATAAAACAGCGACTGTGACTCAGAGATAAACGTATTCGGTACTAAAATGGAGAAAGTGTTTAAATTCAGTTTAGTTGAGCGCTCGTTTCCAGGTTGAAATTTCATGTTTTCCTCAAAAATGTTTAGTTATGAAATATTTTCTAGAACAAAATCAGAGGTATTTTTATTAAGCAGCATGTTTTTGAGACGTATAAAATTAAAGGGTGATTCAAACATAATGGTGGGATAAAATCAAATAAATCAGTGCGTAGGGAAGGAATACCACATCCCGGAAGTTCACATTTATTAAAAATTTGTAGAAACACAATACACCTAACCCATTAATGCCTCTCATTTTTTTTTCAAAGATATTTTGTATACTGGTTACAAACAGCGTTTAATGGACAGGAAAAATAATAAAAAAAATATCATGTAAAAAATACTTTTTTTATTAAGGAAAGAAAAATCGTCTCTTAAAAGTTACGATAGGCCCCAGAGGGTATATACTTTTTTTACTTTTTTTTTTTTTTTTTTTTTTTTTGTGCCTACGATATAATATTTAAAAAGACATTTTATAAGAATAAATAAAATCAGCAATGAACATAAACTGGGAAGCTGGGAATAACTTTGAAAACTTAGCTTGTTTTCTTAAGATTGTGAACGATGTGATTTTTGATAAAGATCATATTAAAACTGCTACAGAACACACTTTACAATGGTTATGTGCTGCAATCTGTTAGTAACGAATTGAAACAATACCAAGGTACTAATTGAGCACTATTATTTGGTTGAAATGCTCATTTTTGGGAAATTCAGACCCTTTTTTGGACCGTCCCTAAAAAGGGATGCTAGGCATTAACGGGTCAAAATAGTAAATACAAAATAAATCGTCTCTTCTCTCTCTCGGAACATCTTTAAGTCAATTAAATATTCGGAGTGCCATTTCAGCTACTCTCTCGTCAAAACCAGCCGGGGGCTTTTTAAAGGCTTTTGCCAGATTTAACTTTGTATATACTTTTCGCTGGTCGCATCCTCACGTGTTGCCACACAAATGAGCAAAAACACTGGTGGGACGTCTTTCGATATTACAATGAAGGCATTTTTCAATGCAAGACTTTTGAGCTCATGGATGAAAACACATCGACAAAAGCAACAGACACGGAAGTGAACAACTTAATCAAATTATTTAAATTAATTTCTTCGTATTGGTTGTCAAACATACTTACTGTGATATGACATGAAAAAGCTTCTTTTAGACAAAAATGAAACTAAATGTTATAGGGTTACAAAAAGGCAGAGCTTGGAAACCCGGTACTCAACTATGACGTTTGAAGACACTGGAAACGAATTTTTTTGTGCGGTACCCCCCTCCTCTCTCCTGCATATCTTAGACAAAAAATTGTACAATGAAGTAATTAAATATTTTGAAGCTGAAACATCGGAACCAGACCACATTTGGCGTTGTTCTATATTTCAAAGTAGATTATCATATGCAGTTGAACCTCTTTAATTCGAACACGCTTAAAACTAATGATTGCTAAGGCGAATTACATTTCCAATCCCTGCCTTATAGTTTTTAGTGTATTGTTCTTCGGAAAAGACGAACTACGATTAAGACGAAAAGATTTCACAGATCATTTTGACGAGGTTCGGCTGTACTTTCTCTCAAACTCTGGCCTCAAAAAATGGGAGCGACAGATGGTTACAGAAAAGGAACCATTGAATTGATATTCCTCTATTGACAACTTTATAAATAGGTTTTTCAAAACAATTAATTAAAATCGACAACAACCAAGGAGAAAGATATAAAACTAATTAACAAATTTAATAAAAAGACATGTAAGATACATAAAAGATTTGTAAAACATGTAGTGACAGTAGTTGTAATGTATTTGTGAGAAATGTGCACTATATTTATGTTGTCAATTTCTCGTTATTTTAGTACAAGACGTTAACATCAAAAACAGCTTTTACTTAATACATACATACTTTGAATGTATAATAGTGTAAGAATAGTGTTAAATTGTGAGTGTCTTTTTGAAAATTGTGGAAACATTTTTCATTTTGTGGCTATTCTTTTTTTTTTCTGGATATAATACTTGCATTTGCATCTTGCTTTATACTATATGAAATTACTTGATTTTTTTTAATTGTAGCTACAAATTTGGTACTCCAAAATATTTGGTGTCCAGGTGCCGCGCCCTAAGTACCAATACCTTCAAATGCACGAAACCAAGAAAATGGCAAACAGCTAGAACTCAAAATTTGAACATTCATCAAAATCCCTTGAAGAAAAAAATACACTGCAATATTTAGATAAAAAACGGAATCTTAACACTGCGATGATTATGTTAATTCACGTATATTTTTCTTAGCATTAAAGCCTTCATAAATCATTTCTTAAAAGTTATTGCTTGATCCCGCTTAATTTTATTTTCAATAAAGGCGTTTTTCTAATACATGTACATAATAATAAAACAGTAATGGTGCTTTACTCAATAACTTTTTTTCATAATATTGAATCTTAGATTGAAATATTACTCAAGTTAATTAAACTTATAACTTGAGTCAATAATACAAGCAAACACCGATTCATTAACTTAGAAAAAACACGACATTTTCCCCATAAAGCGTTTAACTTTATTGATTTCCGATTCATAAAACACTAAGCATATCTTTGAAAACGAAAACTCCTGCTATTTCTGAAATGCGTGCACATAAGTTTTATCTTTAAGAACAATTATCAGCTTTTGAAACTGGAGGTGTTTTACTGAGGCATTTTCTTTTTTATGTTTGGTTGATAAAAGGTTTACATTTAATAACAAAAGAGTTTATACTGCCAAAATTGTAAACATTTTGAGAAAAAAAATGTATGGTTTGATCCGTTTAGTTTACATTTTTATACCAGCTTTATAAACTAGGACTTGATTTTTAATCAAAAAAAGTGAATAATCTAATGACATTATGAGGAGCTGTACATAAATGGTATCACTCTATTTTACAACATTTTGACCCCCTCCCCCCCCCCTTTTCTCACAAAGTGTCGCATTTCATCTTATTTTCCCCCTCTCCTTATTACACGTCACGCTATTTTTCATAAACTTTTTCTTAGTTTAAAAAATACGTGATGTCAAACTTCTTGGCACCCCCTCCCTCCCATGGTAACAAACTGACACAATTGTAAGAACTCCTCTTCCCTCGAAAGTGTGACCTCATTTGTGAACAGCTTATGAGGTCAGGCCCGTCATATAGGGGGGGGGTCAGGGGGGTCAATTGCCCCCCTAACTTTGAGAAATCAATGTATTTACATATAAGTGGTCGAGGTTTTTTATGTTTTCCGATGAAATTGCATCGTGTTTGGACCCTTCCCCCCCCCCTGGAAAAACTTGAAATGACTTCCCTGTATGAGGTATTTGTGTGGACCTCTTTTTTTCCAAGTTCCTCTCTCTCTCTCCCTATCTCTCTATATATCTCTCTGTAACTCTACATATCTCTCTCTGTCTCTATATCTCTTTCTCTATATCGCTCTATCGCTATCTCTATCTCTCTATCGCTCCATCTTTATCTCTGTATCTCCCTAGCTCACTATCTCTCTCTATCTCTGTCTATCTCTATCTCTCTTTGTCTCTATATATCTCTATCTCTATCTCTCTTTATCTCTATATATCTCTATCTCTGTCTCTCTATATATATATATCTATATCTCAATCTCTTATATCTCTATCGCTCAATAGCTATCTTTATCTCTCTATCTCTATCTATATCTCTATACCTCTCTCTATCTCTATCTATATCTCTATACCTCTCTCTATCTCTATCTATATCTCTATACCTCTCTCTATCTCTATCTATATCTCTATACCTCTCTCTATCTCTATCTATATCTCTCTATCTCTATATAGCTCTCTCTATATCTCTAAATCTCTTTATCTTTCTCTATTTTTCTCTCTCTTTTTCTTTCTTTCTTTTTCTTTTGACAATAGTATATAAAAAAAATATACTATAGCATAAATTTAAAGTAGAACAATTTCATTTTAATAGAAAGTATCAATTGCTGCATAAAACAGCTTTCAAACATTCTAAACATGTTGAATCCCCGCTGCAAGAATTTTATGAAGAACATGGACTCTACTTCTATAGAATACAGTTAAATTTTGGAAATTTCTAAAAAACATTTTTTTTTTTTTTTTTTTTTTTTTTTTGCTCCGTGATTGATGTATCTTCCGAGATACACCAATGCGGAAAAAAAATATTATTTAAATATTTTTTCTGAAAATCTTCAAATTTTAACTGCTTTATCTAGTAGTAAAAACCATGTTCTTCGTAAAGTTACTGAAATCAAACAAGGATTTAACCTTTGAAGTTAAAAATCAACGTAAATAAAGCACAAATAAGGTAGAAAGTACAGTTTTGATCATTTTTCATTTAAGGATGTAACCTATCTCTAGTCTTTTTAAGCTATTTTGTGAAAAACTAATACCGTGGAATTGCCCGTTATTTTTTAACTATTAAAGCAGAAATGACATCCATTTTTTAAAACGAGTGTCTTAGAGTTGCTTATACTTACTTATTGAAAAAGACTTTTAACTGCATGCATCTCCAGACGAAACAAAGCAAATCATTCTCTTTTTCTCTCAGAAAAAGTAGAAAATTTTTGTAAAAAACTCTTTTTCGGAGGTTCTATGACATACTTATCCACCACAGCTGCTGAAAAATATTTAAAAAGTAAAAGCTAAGAAGTCATTTGATAACTTATTCCAATTCTACTCTTTGCTTTTTTTTTGGAAAATCTAAAGTAACCTTCTATTCCGTACCTGAAATGCCAGAAAAATGTAGATATAGACGCTTGGGTGAAGAAAGGAACGTAGAGAAAGCTTCAGTTGCGTAAAAAATGAGATATAATTTTACCGTCTGACAAATAATTTTTCACTTTTATTTATGCATACTCGTTACCATGTCCAATAATTTTCTCTACTGAGGTTCATTTTCTTCAGATAATGCATTTTTAGGGAATATCTTTGAAATTTCGCTTCTCTTGAAAGTATTATGATTGTTGTTTGAAAGGAAAAGAAAGAAAAAAATAGAGAAAGGTGAATAAAAATTGCCCGAAATGTCCGGTGTGTAGCTTAAACCATTTGTCATTCTTCCAACAAATCAATATCAACTCTGTTACACGTAAGACCGGTTTTTGCAGCTTGTTTTTTATTCTGGTTCACATAGCTGTGTTTTCGCTTTGAGAACATTGATATTTACACACTGTAAATTTTCCGTGCATGTTGAGAACACATTTGGAACACTAGTATTTAAAAAAAGTGATCCAACGGCTGAAATAAGCACTAAAGTGGATTCTAAATGTGCTTTGTTGAAAAAAAATGTACTGAAATATGGTCCGAGTCTATTCTGAAAGTGTCCCCTGCTCTCCCCGCCCCCCGCCCGTCTATATCCCGGATCGGGATATTTATCCAATTTAAACTTGAAGCACATTTGAGAACACATTGGGGGAACGTTTCGGAACGGATTTCAGTTATATTAAGGAACAGATTTGGAATACATTCTTTACATTAGGAATACAGTAAAATTATCGCTTTCTTTCGCAACAACTGCATTTCAACAGTCTTCTTTAACTATCAATGGATAAAATGCCCCTATAGATTTTTTTTCACAATGAATCACTATCGCTTGTTGTGGAGAATGCCCTTATTATGAACGGAAATCCCCTGGTCGAAGACTGAACAATCGAACTGTCCCGCATTCCATGCGAAAATTAACAACAAAATTAACTACAAATAATGCTGCAAAATTGACAACAATAACTAGTAAAAAAATTTAACACACTTGGAAAAAGTTGAATGTTCCATAATTGCTCTGAAAATGTTCCAGGATGTGTGCTACAATATGTTCGAAAAAAGAAGACAGTGCTCAAGAATGTTCTCAAATGCGTCCCCAAAAGTGTTCAAAAAAAATGCTGCACGGAATAGATGTTCTGAATCGTATATTAGAAATGTTCTGAAAGCTATTCCACAAAACGTCCTCTTAGAAGTTTTCTGAAAACTGTTCCAACAAATGTTCTGCTATGTGTTCTAAAAAAGAGGACAAATGGCAGTGTTTACAATGTATTCAAAAACTGTTTTAAGATTTGCAACACAGTGTTTAAAAAGAAAATTTATCACTACGCTAATCAGAAAAATTATTTTCTTGCTGTATTTAATAAAGTTAGCAAGTTTCACACACAATAAGCTTTAATTCAACCATGATAAGTACTTTCTAATTACACAATGTTCCACTGTGATAAATTTCTTTGTTTTTCACATAAGGGATCAATTATCGAATCTTTGTTTTCGTTCAACAATAATTTCAAATTGAATAAAAATAAGACGCTTGTCATAATTCGCTTTTTTCCATAACTTGCTTCATGTTCAGTTATATAATGGCATTAAGCTTCATTTTGTACATATGCATAGTTATTACCTCTAAATAATGAAAAAGATTTACATTAGTATAATAAATATAAATTTTTTGTTAAACAGTATAACTCAAAAAGGAAGTAGTTTGTGAAATATTTTCCAGCAAAAGATATGAATGACTGTGCTCTAAAAAAGCTGTAGTCAAAATTATCGTCTTGCTTTTATTATTCGCAATGTTTCCTTACATTCTTATAGAGTTATAAGAAGGTATGCAGCATATATATATTTTGCCTCAGTCCCCTATTCGTAGTTTCTGTCTTTCCCAAAAATTTACTCACAAAGATATTATTCTTGAAAGATATGATTCTGCAAGATATGTTGTCTAGCATTTTTATGGCTAATTTTCCTATTCATAGTCTAGCTTACGTGTAATCTAATTGGGAGATACATTATTGAAAGATGAATCTGCCCTAGAAAAAATGAATTTTGTTTTTACAGTATGAAACAGCTAATTGTATAGTAATAAACTGTAAAAATTGCTAATTTTACAGTAATAAACTGTAAAACTATCAATTTTACAGTAATAAACTGTAAAACTATCAATTTTACAGTAATAAACTGTAAAATTGATAATTTAACAGTTTATTACTGTGCATTTTACAGTTTTAAACTGGAACCTCTGCTGTCAGTATTATACTGCTGTTTTTACAGTATAATGCAGCTAAATTTTACGGCAATAAACTGTAAGCTTGCCAACTTTGCAGTAAGAACTTGTAAAATTGCTAGTTTTACAGTTTATTACTCTGCATTTTAGTTTTAAATTAGAACCTCTGCTGCCAGTATTATACTGTAAATCAACAGTTCATTTTTTGCAGTGTGTACCTCACAACCATACTCTACTACACTGCAACCTTTCTTGAAAAAAACATCGTGACGTCAGCCTATGAAAAACGAGCTAGATAAAACGTCACAGCTACTTGGCGAATTAGAGGAGATCGCTGACTGCTTGTGAGCTCTTATTGGCTCCGCCCGTAGTGACGTTCAGTGTCAAGTTAAATTACATTCTAGTACCTCTGCTGTACCTTTTTTTTTTATTTTTAATATATATATATTTATATATATATATATATATATATATATATATATATATATATAACGTAGGTCTATTTTCGTAACCTTTCGTATGAGCGCGAGACCTATTGTCGGGTGCATGAAAAGGATGGTACTCGCGCTCTTTTAATGCTGCTAAATAATTGAGAAGGAATTTATTTTATTCAATAACGTTCTTATGGGTCCATACAGAGTAAGATACAGTAGAGTAATAAAGTGAAAATCGCCGGTTTTGGACTTGCGTCGTTGCGGTTCTGAGGCATAAAAAAAAGCTACTGGTTTTTGCGGCTTATTTTCCTAGACATACAGGGCAAAAAATAAGTTGTTGTTTTTACTGTATAATACTGAAAGCAGAAGTTTCGATTTAAAACTGTAAAAGCGCAGTGATAAACTGTAAAACTAGCTAGTTCACAGTTTATTACTGTAAAACTAACAGTTTTACAGCTTATTACCATAGGATTATACTGTAAAACCAACAATATAATGCTGACAGCAGAGGTTAATGTTTAAAACAGTGAAATGCACAGTAATAAGCTGTTAAATTAGCTATTTTACAGCTTATTACTGTACAATTAGCAATTTTACAGTTTATTGCTATGAAATTAGCTTCATTATATAGTAAAAGCAGCATTCCTTTTTTACACTGCAACTTCTATTGTTTCTTAAATTGTATATGTTGCTACAGTAAGTTCTATTAGTTTCCACAAAATTTTAAACATTCAAAATATTTCAGGAAGCAATTTCCTATTCACATTTTAATTCTCTCCCTAAAACTTTCATAATACATATGTTCCTACGGCCAAAAAGTAAAATTAATGACTATTTTTGAGCTTCTGACTCTTTCTTAATTTTATATCAAGAAGCTACCAATCTCCTTTTAAAGAACAATTCTCTTTTTGTTAAAAAAAAGAAATGTAGATTTTTAAATCTAAACTGGCAAAAAAAATTCAAAACTTTTAACTGTTGAAAAGTGAAAATCGTTATTTATTTTATTAGGAACGAATATTTTTGAAAAACATCGCAAGTTTTACTGAATGTGTAAAATTTAATTCAATAAACTGAAAAATATACTTTCAAATCAGTATTTGTTTGCCTTAAAAAAAAATATTATGCATGCGCATGCCAATAAGATTAAGGTTTTAAGACAAAAATACACATGACTTACATTTCTTCAACTTGTCATCCCCATTTTATTGCCTCAATAAATGACAAAATAAATATTTTTACTTGATTTAAAACAAAAGTATTTTTCCCATCGGAAGACTGCTAGAAGATATATTTGTAGTATTCCGGTTTCGAAATCGTCCCACATATTAGATAATTAAATAGGAAAATAATTTTTCGCTTTTGGACTACATTCATTGTTCAGAATTAGAACGCGTAGTGCGCGTTAAAGGTTTATACACATTTATAATTGAGAACCTAGATTCCTTTTATTTATCTTGTATTTTTTAAACGAATGCCTTAATTCAATTAAAAGCATGTTATTTACTTTGGGCATTACCACAGTTTACTTAAAAGTATCTACACATGAAATGAAAGATGAAATATATTTGTCTTGAAACCAGTGAAGCATTTTTCCCTTTCTTTATAGCTATTTTTTTTAATGTAATTCTGAGCCGTAGATAAATATGTATTCGTCGTTACATACTTAATATAATTTAATACATACATTTAACAGCTGGCGTTTCTCAAACGTTCACCCTTCTTGGCAGATTTTGAAGCTCGTTTTGATTAGTATAATTTTGTTACAGCTAAAAGAGTAACTTTAATTAAATTTTCAACGTTAAAAATATAATTGGAAAGTTATATCTATATGGTTAAAATAATATTTGAAAGAAAACTCATTGTTAAGCTACAAGTAATAAATTTAAATTGAAAAAAAGCTTAACTGAAGCTAGATAAAAATAGTTGGAACTACACCATCTTATACACATACTGTTATTTTTCATTAACAAGCATTATTTTCTAACAAGCAATCTCAGGGGCTGTACATAAACTATATCATCTTTTTTCACCATTTTTGCCCCCCCCCCCTTTTTTTGTTATACTTTTTCATACCCCTCTTTATCACAGGATACACTATTTTTCATAAACTTATTCTTAAAAAATAACAGAGCTAAATTATGACTTTAAGAGGCACCAGTTTCATTCTTCTTATTGGTTCATTCTTTCGAAATAGTGAGCTTATGGATGCACACCCAGATGGCGCAAATAACCTTTAAACGTTTTATAAACGTTATTTTAAGCGGTTGTCACAATGTTAACAACCATTTTACAACCTTTAAAAAACGAAGGGTGCTACTTGGGCAGATATTCAACAAGAGCCTTTTGTTGGATGTATCTACCTACCATGACCTACCATGGTCTGTGATTTAACTATGCTTATTCCGCTCATAAAACATCCGTCAGTTGTGGAAAATTGGCTATTTGAATTATCGTTAGCAACGTTGCTTTCGTATCTTGTAGCAATTTGTTTACTGTTAGCACCATGGTTGGCAAAAACCCGGGTTTTTCTACAAAAACCCAACCCACCCGGGTTTTTGTGGGTTTTTCTGGGTTTTTGCGGGTTTTTGTGGGTTTTTGTAATAAAATTTTATTTCTTATGCGGGTATTGATATATAATGTATGCATTCCTTCAAATAAAAATATATTTATTAAGTTAAAGTTCTGAATTGCATTTAGTCAATGTCAATCAATTAATAATTAATATTATTAACAATATCAATTAATAATATCATCAACCGAATTGTGTAATATTTAATGTGTATATTTAAGAAGCTTTGGACAATGGTTTCAGCTATAAACTTTTATCACTTGTCTTTTACGAAATAGAAGAACTGTTGCAAATGGGCTTTCCTACGAATTCAGGAATATTTAGGGGGTGAAAGTTTCGAAAACTTAAATTTATACCATTAAAAAATTAAAACCATTTGCACTTGTTTATTAATAGAAATAATCATCTTTTCTCATTAAATAGCCTGCTTCAATATCTAGTCATGTCATTTGCATGTTTTTATAAGGCATATTTCAATGATAGGTGTGTTTCTGAGATAAGGGAAGTGTCTCCCCCCCCCCCTTCTTATTTTCAAAACCAAAACTGATTAATTTCAGATGGGGAGGGGGGACGCTTAATTGATTTTTTTTTTTTTTTTTGAAATAATCTTAAGAAAAAACTAGGTTAACATTAGAGCTTTGCAAGAATTATAAATGTATTAATAAATGCTTGTCATAATATTTTAGTAGTAGTAAACTGCGTGGGGACGCATTTTCTTTGTTTTTTTAAATCAAAGAAAAGGTTTAGTGCTTAAAGTCAGTGGTATGGTACCTCTATAATATAGCACTTGAAAATCATCCTATACTAAATGCAGTAGGGTTAGAAGAAATGAAGAGCAAAACTTTATTTTTCTTGCTCCAGAATAAAAGAAAAAATTGCAGTATTTTATCATTATTTGACTTCTGTGTTGAATCAAAATTATCATAAAACATTAATTAAGGAATTTTTTCCATCTATAAGAAGTTAATCAATGGTGCATTTTCAATTTATTTTAAAATTTGAAATTTGCTATCAAAAAATAAATAAATAATAATAATAATAAGTATTTTGCAACAAAAAGTAGTATCATAGCTATGGAAAATTTTCTGGACGACGACTTGAAAATTGAAGAAATAATAATTATTTTATAAAATAAATAATTACTCTAAGAAAAATTATCTCAAATAAACTTGATTTCTTACTTATTTTTTATGTATAATTTAAATGAGATATTATTATTGACTATATTTGTTGATAACTTAGAAATTAACAAAAACCCACTTTTGACAAAAACCCGGGTGGGTTTTTGTTGGTGGACCCGCCCAGAAAAACCCGGCCGGGTTTTTCTGGGCTGGGCCCACCTTTGCCAACCCTGGTTAGCACTGTTCAAATCTTTTTAATAAAAAAAAAAACAAAGTAACGAAGCACATTGCTTCGTTTTAGCTCTATTGTATTGATTCATTGCAATGCCGACGAATGAATACAATAACACATTAGAAACAACTATTTACGCACAAACTTATCCAATAGAATCAAATCTTCGAACAAAGAAGCAATTCCCAATTGATAGATCTAGTTAACTCATTCTACGCAACTACAATCGTCGCAGAGTCACGTGAATACGCTATTATGAAAACAATCAGTCATTTGTGGTCAGCGTAGGAGCCTGAACACTACAAACAGAGTGGAATCGATTGGGACCACATGATCCTGCTTAGCTTCGAGCAGTATTATCACATAAACTAAACTATGTTTATAATTCATCGCGTTTGATCAACTCGTGACATCAACGCGCCATCTATTATCCAATGAGTTTGGGTCTAAAAGGTTTACCACATTTGTTCAACCCAACTCTCAATTTAACCGCAACTTCAACTTTTCATTCAACTTACGCCTGCAAACATCCGTGTGCTGTGCTATTTCTGGCAGTTAGTTGAAGGAAAAGTTGAAGTTGAGGTTGAATATGGAAGTTGAGATGAACGAATTTTCCTATGTGTGATACCCTCTTAAGAAAAAACTTTTTTTTTTCTTTTATATAATAGACTTTACACACCAATAGTGTTACATTCATTCTAACGTTTTTCTAACATTTCCATTCCTTTTTCAGGCCCGTTGTTTTGAATTTTTGTGAATTTGAACCAAACAAAATCACTTCTACTCCCAATAAATGGTTCTTTCCAATTATGTGCTAGACACTGACGAAGGGTGCCTTCGAAACTAGTATACCTTTTTAATTTACTCATTTGTGCGCTTTTTTCGCTCTATCCATGATGTATTAGGTAAAGGAGTCCTTACAAGTATAAACTCCTTGAGCTATTATCAGTTGACCCTCATCAGTACTCACATTTGTTGATAAAAAACCAAGGTTTTTATCAAATTCTTTAAATTCAGAATTTACCTGAATAGGTAAAAGACAAGTTATAACGTCACCAAATCAAAATGAAAGCTACACTCATGAGATTCATATTCATTTGCAATTCCCAAAAATTGATTTCTGTTACAACTTGAGCCTTAACATTTGAATTAAAATGTTTCCAAAATAAATGCACGTATTAATTTTTAAAAAATTCTACTTGAAATATAAACATATTTTTAGCTTCATCATTATTCCTAAGTTTACTACAAAAATAAGCTTAATACCATACTTGATTGCTACAGAAAACAAAAATGAATAGAATACTTTTCGAGCAACTTGTTACATCTTAATTATATACCGTTCCAGCAAATGAATTTTAAAAACTAATTTTGCACTGAAAATTCCATTTGAATTCTTGCACTAAGCTTTTTTAACAATCAGGTTAGTCTTAACCAATTCTTGCTGCATATCTTCAAATTCTATGACCAAGACTATGAAGCTAAGCTGCACCCTTGCACCCTCGAATTCTCCTGGAATGGAATCTCTACAATTTACACTGAAAACGAAAATCAATTTCCTTATCGCATTCCCAATCTTGCAGGATTAAAAAGATTTGGCCCTCTTTCAACAAGTATTGCTTCCTCAAAGGGAGAGTTAGAATCAAATTCAATGAACGAGCAGCGTTACAGAATTAAATCGAAGACGGGTTCCATTGGAAGATTCATTGAATTTGCGCTTTCCTTTTTGGGGGGTGTGACAAGACATACGTACGTTCGATTGAGAACAAAAAATTCGCTCCTTGCGCAGTTTTTTGTTCTTTTCATCTCTTAGAACTGAGGAAAATAAATAAATTAAGAATGTGTAGCACTGAGACTTTAAATCTTACTTTTTCACAAGGTGGCATTGTTTGAATTATAAAATTTCTATTTGTAGCAATAGCTTCATGTAAAGACAGAATACAATATTTGAGCCAATGGTATATGGATCTATGTTCTTTTCACTAAACCAAACTTATACACAAAGAAAAAAAAATCTGCCACTGGGCAATTCCATAGTAGCAGACGTATTAGTCTATCGGCAGTTTGATTCTAAGTAAAATACAAAACATGTCCAGCACTCTATAAAAATGTCAAAAAAAAAAAGAAACATATAAAAAGTATTTCTACTTAACTTCTGCTTAATCATCGTGTACATGTTACTGATTTCTAACTAAGAAATGAATAAATTAAACATTTTCATCTCTCTTGATAAAATCGGTACATAATATTTCACTCTTAAATAATATCCATTTCTCTTTTATTTGCGCAATATCCATTTTCTCATCACCCAGCGAAAAAAAATTGTAATTAAATTTAATGCATCTCTTTCCGAAATTGCGGTGTTCTTAAATTTTGCACACAACTTTCTTCAGCAGAATAAAGGAAGTTCGAGCATAAATTTAAGAATATGAAAATGAAGTGCTTATCATCCCCCATTTGACGTTTCCGCGTGGGGGAATTGATATTTAAGATAATGGGGGAATAAATTCAAGGCACTAATAAAGATTGAGACGCAAAAGTTGGAACAAAAGTTGCTAAAAAAATAAATGACAAAAGCTTCCTTTAAAATTGTGAAACATTTTAACTTTTCTGGGAGTACTTAAATTTCCTTTAAAAAATAGCTTTCGCATTTTGTATCCAGTCGAATGTTACGGGTTTTAAAACCTTTTAGAAATTTATTTCTTGACTTTTTTTAATTTTAAAGCTTTTTGCCTCTAGAGAAGGAATGGAGATAAATTTCATTGAGTGCCTAGTTGAACTTTATTGCTGAATGGAGTAAAAGTGATGTTTTTTAATCGAAAGTAAGTATCTATTAAGGGTTATTGATGAAAATTTGGAGAAGAATATTCTGAAACATAAGTTGAAATATCTTTCGATATATTCTAGCTTTGAAATACGTCGCGTGTAGATGAAAGAGCATTAAAAGCAAATAAAACCTATTAACATGTTGTATTTTCGTTTACCATTGAGGAATTGCCTTATTAGTTTTCATTTTTATCTTTTCTTGCTCTTTTAATTTAAGTTGTGCCTAAAATACTCATATTTATTTGTCGATGCTAGACATTTGACAATAAAGCCCTTAGATTACCTTCTTCCTAGTACTTTTGATTAACAGAAGTAAGATCAAATTGTAAAATATCGTGCATATGTCCGAGTGTTCTCCAAGTTCATAGATCGTCCAAAATTACGTAAAACAAATTTAGAAGAGCTACACTGTTTAACTACAGGTTGCATAAGGCACCAGTAAGGGTGAAACGTTGTAGCACCACTGGTACCCCCTGAAGGGTGACACTTAACTCTATGGCACCCTTGAAGGTGCCATCTGGCTCCTTAGGGTGCCATGGGTCACTCATAGGTGCCATAAGACATCCATAGGGTGCCACATGAAGCCAAACGGCAACTTTAAGAGTTCCATAGGCTGTCAAGTGGTACATCACAAGAGGTGCAGCTGATGCTACACGCTTCACCGTTAAAGGTGAAAGGTGCAACCTCAGGCCCGTCATTTCGGGGGTCAGGGGGGAGGCCAATTGCCCCCCTCCCCCCTGGCTTTGAGAAATCAATGTATTTGCACAATCGTGGGCGTGGTTTTTTATGTTTTCCGATAAAACTGCATTGTGTGTGGACGCTTTGCCCACCCTCCCCCCTGGAAAAACTTGAAATGACGACCCTGTGCAACCTGTAGTTTATACAGTACTAAGTCTGACTTTAAACAAATGAGCACATATAAAGTTGTTTAGTGAAGAGACCTGACATTGCAACAGCGGAAGCACGAGGAAATCTAGGAGGGAAGAAGCCAGACTTGTATGCATAAATTTATTCATTATTTACTTGTCTCTTTTATTGAATTTAAAACTTTGTACAGCGTGCAGTATATCAACATCCCAAAAAATAAAAAAGAGGTCGCTGTATGAGTTGCATTGGGGATACGGTTGTGTAGAAAATGTCGATTGATAGCAATGTACAGTATTCCTAAGGTGACCATTAATTTTTTTTCCTTACCGATTTTACGCACATGTATTTAAAAAATCTGGTATGGACCCCACACTACTTCCTTTTACGTGTTAATTTCTTAGTAGTTGCCTTAAGTGTTAAAAAAAAAGTGCTTGGAGTGAGCAAGGTAACAATTCAAATATTTGCTCCCCTAATCTGCTACGAAACAATGCAAAAAATATTTTACAATGGTTAATTTTCTAAATATTGCTGATTTTAATGTCATTCAGTGAATTTTTCGCAAAATATCGCCAATAGCGCCAAGTTGAACCCAAATTCAAAAAAATAATTTTTTCGCCAAATTTGTCGCCAACTTGGCGATATGTCTCCAAGTTGGCGTCAAACACTTTGCGATCAAAAGCTTGGCGACATATCGCCAAGTGGTCGCGCCAATTCGCATCACTTGAGTCTCCATTGAAATTAACACTGATTTACCCCAAAAAAGGGGTAAAACAGCCCCTTGGGAACATTCGAATGCAACCACAAGAGGAGGTGCACAACTAGACCATCCTTAGAGCCTACATACCAAGCTAGAAGTTTCTCAGGCATATAGTTTTTGAGTAATGCGAGACACATACGCACATACATCCGCACATACGTACATACAGACGTCACGAGAAAACTCGTCGTAATTAACTCGGGGGTGGTTGAAAAGGATTTTTCGGCTGCTTATATGTTGATAGGTACATATGCACGTGCTGACAGGTCGAAAAAACTACTGAACATTCATTCGGGGGTGAGCAAAATCAAAATTTAGACTCAAATTTGAATGATTTTTTTTCGCGATTACAATACTTCCTTTACTACGTAAAAGAAAGTAAAAAGTGGAATTTTCTCGCTATATTTATTTATTCACTCTTTTAACATAATTTTTGAGATACGAAAACAGAAATAAACGCTTAAAAGGTAAAAATTGATTTAAATGTTTTGATGGACAAATTTTTTTGAATAAATTCTGTACGTATTTTAAATTAAATTAAATTTTTGGCAGAACTCCATAGTTTACTTTTAAAATCAACATTATTAAAAGAACTTGATTTGCAAATGTACTTTTTCGCTAGTCCAAGAATTAGTCAAAAGCGAAAATATCCTTCCTATGAGTACACTAGGCAAGGGCAAACATAAAATATATTGAATAATAACGCATTGTTTAATTTATTGGCATTAAAATGCTTAATAGCTCCAGACAGTGACTTTTCATTGAAGCATTTAGTGTTCCGTTTTGCCACTTTAGAAATCGTGACGTCATGTAAGAGATCAACGGGACAGGATACTTGAAAACTAGAATATCCCCTTTAAAACTAGAAGCTATCTAGTTCAGCCATGTTCATCTTCTCAAATATTGAAAAAATTTAAATTATAAAATTAATTAGCCTGTGGTTCTTAAATTTAGTTCAGAATAAAATGTTTTGTCTCGTGCTTTTTTTTTTCTTTTAAAGTTGAGTTATCTACTAATATTAAAAACTGAGTATATATCTATCTTTCTTTCTATATCTATGTCCAGCTTCTTTTCCCGGAACGCCAATGAACTGAAATTCGACCTAGGTACCGATAAATTCGTAATTGTTTAGTCTTTATTAGTTTTAATTTACATAATTATACGATTTTAATTAACAGAGATATCAATTAAAAAGTTTTTTTTACCTATTTCCTGATCCGGAGCAACTGTAAATTCTGTTGAAACAATTAAGTTATCTCCAAAGGCTATTGAAAAAATATGTATCCAAGTACTATATATGGTTGTAAAACCGCTGAACACTAATTTGCAGTTGGTGGCTAATCTAGCTGCCTTGGCAATTGGTACATATTTAAGCATTCTTTATTTGCATTAGAAACAAATAAAAGTGCGAAAATAAAAAGATTAAATCTTGGATATTTCTTTACGATAAACAGAAGAATCAATTATTATAAATTTCAATAGAGATTGGAATTCCTGAATTTGAACATAAATTTTATAAAGTATCAACCATGAAAACGAATGTTTTTTTTTTTTTTTTTGCTAAAGCACCTTTTTCTCACGGGGGAAGTTTGATAGGCTACAAGAAATCGATCGAGTTTTCCAAATACCTGATGTTTCCGTTTATCTATTATTGATTTGTGGAGTTTGAGGTTCAACACCAACGTAAGTAGGAAACTATGCTCTTTAAAATATAGTTTTTGAAACTTGCTTTCTTCTGAGTTGTTTTAAATTGAAATCTTGTTTCGCTCTCACTGGAGCAAATTGCTGAAAAATTACTATCACGTGAAGAACTTTTCTTAATACATTAAAAATAATTCTTTACCTTTACGAAAGAAATATACATGAATTTCATTCCTGTTTCAGAAAATAGTTTGTTTACCTTCTAGCCAAAGACATGTTAGTTATTTTGCTCAATCTTAATTGATGGTTCTAATTCCCATTATGTATTATCACTAAAAATGTGCATGATTTAAATATGCTATTACATCCGAGTATTACAAGAAAAGATGACTGTAGTATTGTAAAAAGCCTGACAAATTTACCCACTCTCAAAGGTTTAAAAAGATATTCACGGAATGGTTTAAAATTTATTTTTTTCTAAGAAATATGTTGTAATTATCTTTTAATGATGCTTACACAAATATGAAAACTTTTTAAAGAATAGTTATCATTGAAATCCGTAGTAGTCTCATACGACCATAAAATCAGTGTTGTGTTTCAAAGTGTACGACAGTTTCTTCTTATTTCTTTCGAAAATAAAATATACTGGCCTATTTTTCAAAAATTTGAAGTTTTTTTATTTTAATGTAGAGATTTTCTAATAAAAGTGTTGTGAAAAATCTGTGAAATTCCCTTACAACGAACTTCAACGGACCGCAAATTTTGCCTTGTTGAGAAGGGCAACGGAATTCAAGCAATAGAAATAAATCAGGACTGATTTTTTTTTTTTATTTTAGTTGAAATGAAGATTTTAGGGTATTGGTACTCGTTGTAACAGAAAATCTATCTGCCTTGCTTAGCAATATTTCATATAAATTAATGCCTATTTTACTAATTCAACTATTAGCATTTATTTTCATCACGTTTTTCAAATTTGTCATTACTTTTAGAGGTATGTGCATTTCATCCTGATTTATTTTCATAAAAATAAAAGTTTCTAAGCTTACACTCTGTTCATAGAAAAGATGGACTGAAACAGGCTTCCAAAAGGTTTGCCGCTATGCCACTTTTGGCGAGTTTCGCTGGATTAAAAAAAAATTTAACTTATAGAATTCGCATTCGCCTTCTGATTAGAACCAATTGATTCTTATCCAAGCCAAACACGTGATTGGCGTCGCCAAATAGCGCAACTCTGTGTATCTTTACGATAAACGAAGTATATTTTCTGCATTTTAAACTAAGTTACCCATTATTTTTCTTCCAAATTTTTAACTAACACCTCTTTATTTGGCTTAATTTAAGTGCCGTAGTATAACTTCTACTTTACGGCTACAGCACTGCGTAAAATCAATGATAAAGCAACTGTTTTAAAACTCAATCCCAAATCAATGATTAGTTTCTTCACGTTACAATTTACGACTTAAAGCATATAGACAAAATGAGTTGCTAATTTGTCTAAATGATTACTAGAAAAGAGGTTGAGTTTGAAATATGTCTGCAAATTAGATATTATAAATAAATTAAGCCGTGAAGTAAAGGCAGAAAACTTTAATCTTTCTTAAACATAAGTATTAGTAAAGTCATTTTTATTCAGTCAAATTTATTAATATGGAATTGATATGGTGTTGATTTAGGGGAAACGGCTCTCCTCTCTCCTCAACTACAGGATTACTCGTAAACAAACAGAAGTTGAATAAAGTAAAATTTATTTTTGTTCATAACAGCTGAATGTTTAGCGGTCTACCTTTCTGGGAGTTTCTCTACAACAGCTATTAACTAAAAATGTTGAACTGCTCACCAAACGATCTTACAAAAGATTGTCCATTAAGTAAATTGCCGAAGCAAAATTTATTTGAAAGGCAGTTGTCTAACTTATTCACAAAATACGAGATGCAAATAATTGCATTCGTTAATAAATTAATCATAGTTTTATCAACTGACGTTTTAAATTAGTTTAGAAATTTGTTCTGAGTCACACACTGACATATCAGAGAAAATCTCATCCGAATTTGCATTGAATTTAATACAAAAGACTAATTTATGCGCATGTCGTTAAGAAAGTTTTGAACATCATTTCCCTTCAAAATGCTTTAATAAATCTTCATTTTCATCATAAAAGTTATTTTAACTTGCATTTTGACGAAGATTTCGGAGAATATTTAAAATTTTCTTTAACAATTAAGAACGTCATTAATATTAAAATTTGTCTTTAAGCACAATTCTTTAAAACGATATTGAGTATTTCAATGTTAAAATAACTTTGAAACACTGAATTTATTGATTGAATATTTCTAGTTATTTTACCATTTGAAACGTTATCGAAAAAAAATATGGAATTTTTTTTTCAGGGTGAATTGTTTAATAAATTCAACTGAACGAGGCTCAAAGTAATTGCTTAGAAAGTGTTAGAATAGTTGCAAGCTTTTTCTTTCGTTCTGCAGAGTGATAATAGTGACAAAAGATTTTACGGAAATAAAAATTTAAAAAAACTTACACTCAATTCTGATAAATTAAAAGTTTTCTCCGTTAAGAACTAGTCAGGAGTTCCCTTTGTGTTTCTAAAAGTTGTTAATGTTACACAAATTTCAGTATATCTTTCCATATTTTTTATTCGTTTTAAATATCATAACAGACATTATTTTAGATTTTAAAGACTTTAAACGAACCGACTAATGTTTATCGTCTGCAGCACTGCTTGTTTAAAAATAATTTATTTTTTTTATTTCAGTTGCAATTTCTTTTGTGGCAACTCTTCGTTTTGTGTATTATCATTTGTTGTAAAAATGTATTAACTGGTTCTATTCTAAGAAAGATTAACGCATTCAAACATGAATGACAACAAATCTGTACCTCAGAACCAGACTAACGTAAGTCCACTTTCGTCATTTTTCGGTAGAGGGGAAAAACGATGTATTCGACAATCGTTTTTCCCCTCTACCGAAAAATGACGAAAGTGGACTTACGTTAGTCTGGTTCTGAGGTACAGAAATATTCTCAATAAAATTTAAAAAGCTCTTGACGACTGAGTTTATTTTCGACGGATGTTTTATATTTTAAAGCAACTTTTGGCGGATTTGCCATAACTTGGAATATGTGAAGTTTTTTACTGTGTGATTGAATATTTCGGTTTCAGTGCTCACCAAATTTATTTCAACCAAAGCGCGAGAAAAATGTGTTATTGACAAAAAAAAAACGAAAAAAGGATAGAACAACATCAATGGTTAAGTGAAAACAACAAGCAGCTCGTGATTGCTCAATGAAAAGAAGGCGTGAAGTTAGTAAATGGAAACATATGCTTTCATTAACTATACAAATCTACACACTGTAAAAAATGAATGTTGTTTTCACGGTATAATACAGTTAATTTTATTGCAATAAACTGTAAGAATTGCTAATTTTACAGTAATAAACTAAAATTGCTAATTTTAAAGTAATAAACTGTAAAATTGCTAATTAAACTGTCTTTTACAGTGCATATTACAGTTTTAAACTGGAACCTTTGCTGCCAGTATTATGCTGTTGTTTTTACAGTATAATAAGTTAATTTTACGGCAACAAACTGAAATTGCTAACTTCACAGTAATAAACTGTAAAATTGCTAGTTTTGCAGTTTATTACCGTGCATTTTACAGTTTTAAATTAGAACCTCGGCTGCCAGTATTATACTGTAAAAACAACAGTTCCTTTTTGCAGGGCAACATTCGGGCTGAGTCAGGTTTCTTATGTTTGACTTTTGATTCTTCTATAATTTGCTAATTATTATGTTATTATATTAAATGAGTATTTCAGTAATTACTCTCGTTATATGATATCTCTTATGAAACATATGCTTAAGAATAAAATATATTATTCTCGAAGTATCTTAAACAAATCGGCTTTTTACAACGAAGCGAGATAAATTCTTCCAGAATGAAAATCAATAATTTGTTTTCTTATTTTCCCCTCCTTCACAAAACTAGTAGAAAATATCGTTTAATATTCAATTAAGTGTACCAGTAAATAAATGTGAAATTCCCTTTTATGAGTCTATATCTATAAAATATGCATATTTGCATTTCGTAAACGCATATTGCAATTTTCAGTTCCCAAACTTCATTAATTATCGAGTTAGGTTTGGGTTTACTCTTTAATCCTGCATTTAAGGAGAACTCGAATCTAATGTCAATTAGTGTTTTGAATAATGGGACTCCTTGAAGAATTTAATACTTTTTTAAGTGGATTTGTCGTTATCGCATTGGAAATTACCCTATTCCTGAAACTCTTGTTCAAACCTGAGGCAAAATTTAACACAAAATGAAAGAGGTGTAAGGTGTTTTTTCTCTTCAAAAGTAACTTTAATTACTAGGATAAATTACTCAGGCCTCCTAGATGTAAATCTACTAGTAGGATGTACATTTGTGCAAATCATATTTGATTATTTTAATTAGATTTTGTTTTAGAAATACATTTCTTCTGAAAACTGCTCGTGTTTGAGGACTTTCATTTTCTGTAAAACTCATACATATTCATTTGAGGGTCAGAATTTATGAGTCGTAGGTTGATTAAACGGTTGAATCAGTAGCACAATTCAGTAACGTTTGAATCAGTAGCTCGCAGTTGAATCAGTAGGATCCCGCAAGATTTATAAGAGCCCCCCCCCCCATACACACACGGGGGGAGGCTCTTACAAATCTGTAATAGAGATCTGAGGGATCTGTAGTAGAGATCTGAGGGTTATGTAAGCCACTGGGTGAAATTGAAGTAGTTCAAACAGTTTATATTAATGCTCAAAAAATAATTTTTACTATTTCTCTAACTATTTTCTTAAAGCTTATCGCCAAAAACCTTGAAACATTACTGGCAAAAGTTTCCACCAATGCTTTAAAAAAGTGATGTCTTTAAAAAGTGAATTTTTGCATTATTATATTAAGGCAAGCGTTATCAGTTATTCAGTGCTAGACACATTTTTATCAGAATTAGCAACTAATTTAACATTGGTTAAATGCCTAAAAAGTGCAACGTCTTCAATAAGAATATTTCATGTAACTGTTTGGTTAAGCACTTAGTTAACTTAGTTTCCTTTTTATATTTGTACATTATAGTTTAGTGAACAATTTTCAAGTCTTGCGAGACAGTTTTTTTAATAGAATTATGTTCATTTTAAAGTCAATTTCTACATTTTCCCAAGACAGCTTAAATACATTGTTTCACCCATTACTATTCCCAATATTTAATTAGCAAAAACATCAGTTCAAAATCACAAGAAATTTCCTCATATACTCGTATAGTAAAACGCAGGGTTGCAGAGTCTGAGGGAACGTAACCGACTTCAACTCCCTGAATTTTAAAGACTTTGATTCGGATTACAACTCTTTCACCCCAAAAATCGTCCAACTCCGACTCTTACTTTACGTCCATGGCAGAGTTGTGGATTCACAGAGAAAACAGCAGACTTTGACTCCCTGAATTTCAGAGCCTTCGACTCTGACTCCGACTCCTTTACAACAAAATCCGCCCAACTTCGAGGACTACTTTGCATCCATGACAGAGTTGTACATTCAAAAGGAAAATGATCTACTCCGACTCCTACTCTTGAAAATTTAGAGCCTTTGACCATCTTCTCCGACGTCGTCTCCACGGTCCTGGGGAAAGGAACTCAACTGGTATCTTTTCGTTGAAAATGTGCAGTGGCAAACTTTCATGAAATCATTCTTTAAGGAAAATCTTTGTAAGAATTTATCCATAGTTATATAAATTGGATGTAGTATAGGGTCATTCCATGAAAATGTCAACCTCAGCCGAAGAAAAAAAAATACCGAAGTGAAAAAAGTATCAAAAAATAAATGAATAAATACATAAATAAAAATCATACAACATAAGAAGTTAAAAAAATTGAAAAATTATTGTAATTATCACTGAGATTAGCCATAATAAATAGTTTGTAGTGTGTCTATACTGCTTATTATTCGATGGTTACGTTAGTCACGTTACGTTAGTCACACTCCATCTTGAGTAAAAGTGACACTTAAGACTAAAAAAAAATTAAGATTTAATAAATGTGTTTTATGTTTTTAAAAGCCAACTTTACACAGTTTTCAAATATATCATTCAATTTTTAACACTTGCTTAACTTTGAGAAATTTTTGCCTCACAACATGAGCATTCATTTTCAGGGTTGCAAAAATGTTACGTTAGTCACGCTGCTATTTTGGTTGAAAAAATATCTACTGTCAGTAATTTTGTTTTAAATTCTTAGCAGAAATGATACATAGATACCATGTACATTGTAAATCCACCAGCATAGCTAAAAAATATTCTTTATCCTTTAAGTTACAAGTAAACACAGTTACAAAATCAGCTCTGAATGTTACGTTAGTCACTATGGAATGACTCTATATTGTTCTAAAACATTATAACAAATAAATCAAAATTAGGAATAGAACTGGCCCATCATAAAATAGACGATTAAGTTTGCGCTGATTTTATGTCTTTAATTGAATTTCTATTCAGAGTGTTGTTGTTGTTGCCTTATGCCACCTAGGCTGACAATTTGGGGTGATCTGCTTTTTCCAACTGTACCGTCATTTGGTGTCAAGGCTGACTTCCACAATACACGCATGCCGTAAGAGCCCGTTTATAGGGTAGGCAACCATTCACAGCACACAACACAAAGTAAGGACATGGGACAGAAAAGAGAAAGCATTCATCTTGTCAGGTACCTCCGGAGTCAAACTTCTCTAACCACTAGACAATTCGGCCAGCACTCAGAGCACTAATAATTATAATTTGTTACTGTGTGTGTGAACGCAGTAAGCAACAAAAGTACTTAGCTGTTTGACAAGAGCGGATACAAGGGAGGGGCGATCGCCCCTCCCTTGAGGGACTCTTCTCCAACAGTTTTTCGATTTTGAAGTTAAAAAAAGTCAATTTTAGTTGATCTTCGATGACATTAAGAGAAAGGGTGCGGGGATTTGGGGATCTGATCTGGAAATTTTTCGACATGGAAGACCAAAACATTTGCAATCAACACGTGTTAACAAGAATGCATGGCGAAAAAAGTGGGCGAGTAAGAAAATAAAATCAATCGCCCCTCCCTTGGAACATTTCTGGATCCGCCCTTGCTGTTTGATAACTAAAACAATGGAGATTTGGCCCTATTTTAACTGAAGCTTAAGGATTGAAAATTTCACCAAATGACAATTAATTATTTCTAGATTGATAACTAACTTAACTCGTTCACAAAAATCTTGAAACAGTACTGATTCCCGGAAATGTTTCATGTGTTTTTTAAACTTATATGTTGCTAGTTTTAGGATTCAATTGCTAGTGTTTGAAACCATTTGCTTTGCTGATCAAATGTCCTTGGAGAGTTTTATTATAATGAAATTTGTCTTCAACTACCAGAAATCGTTCCTAGAGATTGGCTCTTTTTATAGAAAAAATAATTATAAAATAATTAATCAATCAATACTTATTTGAAAAGGTTGTGATAAAATTCGCAACAATAAACTGTTATTAGACCCCCTCAAATGTAACGTCATAAGGTTTTTAAAAGTCATTAAGTATTTCCGCACAAATCAATAACTAAATCAAATGAAAGATACAGTTTCAGTCATTTGAAGGAGCTACAACATTTTTTAAATAAATATAAAATTATAATATTAATAACATCTGCTTATGACACCCATCCTATTTCTTAAGACACCGGATTTAATTATCAAATTGAAATTAATTAAATCAGAGAAGATGTCACGCAGTTACTTTAATTAACTTCAAGTGGCTTAGAATGTCAACATTCGCTTCATTCAGTCTATAAAGAATTTAAATTTCTATAGCAAAACTAATGAAAGAGATCTGAGGAAAACTTAAAAAAAAGTATTTAACTAAAATGTGAAAGGATTTTCGTTCAATCTATGATCTACTTTTTCTTCTTTTGTTAGTCCTCAAAACGTTATTTTGCAAGTACTGATGAAAGATTGTGGAAATTATATTTTTTGCCCCAAAGACTTACTCACTCCAGGGTCCTCTGTTCCTACAACTACACGTGGTTTAATTGGTTAGATGGAGGCCTGAAGAGTGCTCTGTTTTTTTATCCAGACCAGGAACAGAGTAATCCCTGGTCCAGCACGCCCCGGGTAAAGGTTTGGAATGGGAACCTATTTTATTTTATTTTATTTTGACCAGTGATACCTTCTGTACCTGCTATTTCTAGCTCAACCGGATGAAGGGTATCAATGAGAGTTTAAGGAAAAAACTACTTTGAAAGAAGGAGGGAGGGAAAAGGGAAATGGGACGGTAATCATACTGGTAAGCACTAACGGTGTGAAAAGACTGTGTGACCACGAACATATTTAACGAACCAGAGTTACCATTAGTGAAAACGGTGATCTTCGACTGGCTGGGATCGAGCCCGGGACCCTCCCGTTACAAGTTCGATGCCTTTTTGATCAGGCCACCTCAACCCGAGGGTATCCACCAGGGGGTAGGGACGGGGAGGAGTTTCATGGCACATACTTGTGCTACAAGATTTTAAATGGGAGAAAGTGTTCTCTGGGGTGTTTGGGGCGGACTCTCACTTTTGTAGGTGTGCGCAATTGCTCTTTTGGGGGAACTACCACTCCTGGTTTAACCTAGATTGCCCAAACAAGTCATTTTGACTGCTTAGAAAGTTCAGTTTCTTAATTATAGACAGTCTCCGCTGCCAGATGCAAAACAGTCTCCGCTGCCCTAACCAAAACGATCTTGGCTGACGTCTTCAAGAACACTGTAAAAAGCGCGAGTACCGCTAGAACTAATACTTTTCCCATTCTAGCTTCATCCGCAGAATCAAGCGGACAATTCGCTGTTGGCTCGGAAGTCACCAGAATTCTTTAGTTATTCATCCCCTACCAAAAGGGTAAAGTCATCTACAACATTCAAGTATTCAACTCTGGAATTACACAGGAAAGTAACTATTTTAATAGATTTTTTATTCAGAATTCAAGAAAGACTTTGTTTAGTTTATTGCAAATGCATTTTATAGTTTCGTTAACTAGCCAAGAAGCTTCCTATGTAAATATAATTGTACATTAAAAATATTTATTTGTTCTAAAAGATGTTCCCCGTTTCACTTTTTAAAAGATAAATTCGGATAAAATTAAAATGGAACGGACATGCATCGATCAACATATATTTACTGAAAATAAAGGAGAGTAGACTGAGGTACCTACACTAGTTAATGAACTCATTTATGTTTTGTATCAGAGTTGAAATTCTAAAAGTTGTGTCATTATATACAAAATTTATTATCTCACTAGCTGCCAGGGCAGCTAGATTAGCTTCCTGCGGCATGTTGATGCATAACGTCTCCCCTCTCTAACTTTTACCTCATTCTGAAGTTATATTATTTGATATAATTTAATGTTCATTCGATTTCAAGACATACCACGCACGTGGCCCGGCGTTGCACGGGCACTTCGTGCCCTGAAAGTTGTGAGAAAAAAATTTAAAAAACTACTCCCCGCCAAGGCGGCTCGCTTACAGGCGCTTCACGCCTTTACTTTTTTCCTATATAAAAAAATCATTCGAATTATTGAGATGCTTCACGCCTTCAAGATGGTGAGGAAAGTTTCAGTAAGTTCAGCTCGCTCAAAGGAAAAAAGCAGACATAGATACTCAGTTTTTAATATAAGTAGATGGCTCTTCAACAAATAAATGTTTCAAAATATTACCAGTAGCTAGCGATAAAAATTCTACGTAAGTGGTCCGCTTATGAGTTTCGTGTTTGATTTAGTTAAGCCTTCATTCAAAATTCTCATTATCATTGTTATCACCGTTTCATAGCAACGACGGTTTGCAAGAATGGATTTCATATTTAATCATTTATTAGGCTTAATCGCTTTAAATTTGACTACTTATTAATTGATATCTTCGCTAATTAAAATCGTATAATTATATCAATTGAAACTAATGAAGCTTGAAAAATTACCTATCTATCGGTACCTGGTTCGACTTTCAGTTCATTGGCGTTCAGGAGAAAGAAGCGTGACATAGAAAGATAGAAAGATAGTTAGAAAGATAGTTAGAAAGAAAGATAGTGAGAAAGATACTCAGTTTTTAATATAAGTAGACTAGCTGCCAGGGCAGCTAGATTAGCTTCCTGCGGCATGTTGATGCATAACGTCCCCCCTCTCTAACTTTTACCTCATTCTGAAGTTATATTATTTGATATAATTTAATGTTCATTCGATTTCAAGACATACCACGCACGTGGCCCGGCGTTGCACGGGCACTTCGTGCCCTGAAAGTAGTGAGAAAAAATTTAAAGAAACTACTCCCCGCCAAGGCGGCTCGCTTACAGGCGCTTCACGCCTTTACTTTTTTCCTATATAAAAAAAATCATTCGAATTATTGAGATGCTTCACGCCTTCAAGATGGTGAGGAAAGTTTCAGTAAGTTCAGGTCGCTCAAAGAAAAAAAGCAGACATAGATACTCAGTTTTTAATATAAGTAGATGGCTCTTCAACAAATAAATGTTTCAAAATATTACCAGTAGCTAGCGATAAAAATTCTACGTAAGTGGTCCGCTTATGAGTTTCGTGTTTGATTTAGTTAAGCCTTCATTCAAAATTCTCATTATCATTGTTATTATACTGTTTCATAGCAACGACGGTTTGCAAGAATGGATTTCATATTTAATCATTTATTAGGCTTAATCGCTTTAAACTTGACTACTTATTAATTGATATCTTCGCTAATTAAAATCGTATAATTATATCAATTGAAACTAAAGAAGCTTGAAAAATTACCTATCTATCGGTACCTGGTTCGACTTTCAGTTCATTGGCGTTCAGGAGAAAGAAGCGTGACATAGAAAGATAGAAAGATAGTTAGAAAGATAGTTAGAAAGAAAGATAGTGAGAAAGATACTCAGTTTTTAATATAAGTAGATTGAAATTAAAAAGCAATCAAAATGCCTGCTTGGGCAATCTGATGTTAACTGCAATAGAATTGTTATTTTCGTGCTACAGCTTAGATAAATAAATATCGTTATGATTCATTTGCATGTAATATAGACTAGTGTTTTTCTGCACAAAAACCAACTTTTTCCATCCGAACATTTTGGGGTGGAGGAGTAAGGTTTACCTTCAAGAAACTGCACCTCTGGTCGAACCAAACGGTATTTGCTGTGTTTCAGAGCGGTGACTTGATTCTCCTTGCACTTACTTGTGGTCTCTGCAGAAGCGCCTCGATGGGAGGACACTGTGACCTCCCAATTGTTTCCGTATTCGGCACATTTTGCTGACGACTCGGCAATTTGAAGACAGTATTACAACATAGGGATTATTTGATCTTTTTAATTTTTAGAAATGTTTTTTAAAAGATTCTTAATGTATTTTCTCACTAAATGTTATGCATGTACGTCATGTGTGCATGCTTGCATTTATCATTCAGTAAAATTGGAACTTAATTGGACAAATTGATAATTTCACCCCTCCCAAAAATTTTAATTCGGGGCTCTCCTGGATCTCTGAATAACGGTCCAGAGGGAACGTATTGCAAACGGAGTGTTCTTAACACCAGGCTCAATCCTTGGCATAGGGTGAACTGCACCACTTACCGTACACCAAAAGTGAGTTTATTGATGCCCCAAAGTTTCATGAAGCTTCCGTTAGTTTCAAGTGCGGACTTAATAAAAACTAGTTCCTTTATTACTAAAATGTATATAAATATAATATACTGTAACAATTTGAAAAATCTCCCCCCCCCCTCCCCGTCAAGTACACTGTAAAAAATAAACGTTGTCTTTACAGTATAATTCTGTACCTCAGAACCAGACTAACGTAAGTCCATTTTCGTCATTTTTCGGTAGAGGGGAAAAACGATTGTCGAATACATTGTTTTTCCCCTCTACTGAAAAATGACGAAAATGGACTTACGTTAGTCTGGTTCTGAGGTACAGAATTCATCTAATTTTATGGTAATAAACTATAAAAACAGCTAATTGTATAGTAATAAACTGTAAATTGCTCATTTTACAGTACTAACTTGTAAAAATGCTGACTTTATAGTTATAAACTGTAAAATTGCTTATTTTATAGTTTATTCCCAGGCATTTTACTGTTTTAAACTGGAACCTCTGCTGCCAGTATTATACCGTTGTTTTTACAGTATAATACAGCTAAATTTTACGGCAATAAACTATAAAATAGTTAACTTTACAGTAAGAAACTGTAAAATTGCTAGTTTTACAGTTTATAACTGCATTTTACAGTTTTAAATTGGAACCTTGGCTGCCAGTATTATACTGTAAAAGCAACAGTTCATTTTTTGCAGTGTAAGTTGAATTTCTGTCAGTTTCAAGTGTGGCCTTAATAAAAGCTAGATCTTTTATTAAGATATATGTAACTGTAACATACTGTTACAATTTGAAAAATCTCCCCCCCGCCCCCCGCCCTCTTAAAGTAGAGATTCAAAATAAAGCCAAAACATCAACAAAGTAATCAATTGACTGATTTCCGTGGATAACTCAAGGCGATAAAACACTTCCCTTTTCCACAAACAACTGCAAAAAAAGTCCTCTTTATGTTGCAAAAGTGCGGTACTTCCCACGACACCTCTAACCATGCACCATGAAAAATTTAAAATCTAGAAAAAAACTACCCACAGGTCCGTCCTTTTAGAATTTAGAAGGGGAGGGGAGGCATTATAAAACCGTGAAAAGATGGAACTTGTCAATCAAATGAGAAAACGAGTAACTTCCTTAAAATAGGTAGAAATGGATGAAATTGACGCGTCCACGTTTATGAGTTAAGCGACATTTGGCGATGTGACATTGTTTATAAGAGATTAAATAATTCTTTGACCATATGAGCAGGCCCGTCATTTAGGGGGGCAAGGGGGGTCAATAGCCCCCCCCCCCCCCCCGCCTTTGGGAAATCAATGTATTGGCATATAAGTGGGTGTGGTTTTTGCCACTTTTTGATAAATTTTACATTGTGTATGCACTCTTCGCCACCCCCCCCCCTGGAAAAATTCGAAATGACGTCCCTGCATATGAGGCCGAAAAAGAGGCAACATTTATACCAGTTAAAAGAGGTAACATTTTTTACCTCTTTGGCTAATTTCTTAAACTGGGTGGAGTGTGCAAGCTATGCTAGAACCAATAACACATTTGCCAATCCGTTCTTCAGTTCTCCTCTACTTATCACCCTTTCATAAAAATGGACAATTCTAAAAAAAGAACTGGGCAAGTGCCATTTCTTCAAAGCTAGACTTTATATACCTAGGGTATTTTGGGGGGAAAAACAACAAAATACATACGGGTCATTCCACGTCAAGTGATCCAAAATCTGAGAAAAATTTTACCTTACATTTTTGTATTTCTTTCACATTTGGCTCATCAATTGTACCCCTTGAGGTAATCAAAAGTCTCAATTTTTGGATTTTTATCTCTATTATTTTTTCATTTATGAGACTTTGAACTTTGGAAAAACCCTCGTTTTTCCATGGATAAGGGTACATAAAAGGGACCATAACTCGGCACCAAATATAGATAGAACGATTTGGTAAATGGCATTTTAAAGTACGTTAGTTGCCGCTTAAGCGGATATGCAACATGACTAATTTGATAAAAATTTTCTTTTTCAAAAAATGAAATTTAAATTTCAAATTTAAATTTCTCGAAAAACATATAATGAATTTTTTTGAAAAAATTCTCAAAAATTCTTGTGTATTTCATCTATGTTTGTACAAATTTTTAGATTGGGATCTCAATGGGATCATATTTTTTTGAATTTTTGAATAAAACTGTATAGGAAAAAAATTATATTTTTTAGATTCTATTTATTTAAATCATAAGTTGTCTGGATTGTGATGGTCTAAAAAGTAGTAAATAAACATGAATATGTTTAAAGTGAGCTGGCATGAGCTTATAGATTTGTCAGGTTCATCCCCCCTCCTCCCTCCCCAGCACAAACACTCTTTTTTTTTTCAAAACTGTTCAAAATGTTTTTTAAAAAAACTCTTTGATACAAAATGAATACTAAACTTTTTAAAAGTTGGTAAATGAGTTTCCTTATAACTAGACGAAGTATCCCCCTCCTCCACCCAAATATACCATTAACGCTGTACTATTATGACGTCTAACCTGGGGATTGAATTGACTATTATTTTTACTCTAGGTAAGTGAGCTAGCATTAACTTGTAGATTGGTCAGCTCCCCCTCCCTTCCTTCCTGACCCAACCATTTCCCTCCCAAACTGTTTAAAATGCTAAAAAAAGCTTCTTTGGTACAAAATGAACAGTAAACTTGTTTAAAGTTGATAAATGGGCTTCCTTATAACAAGGCAAAGTAAAATCCTTCCCCCACCCAAATATACCATTAACGCTATACTATTATGACGTCTCACCTGGGGATTGATTTGAGGATTATTTCCCCCTAGGTATATATTGTTTTTCAGACGAAGTGTTTTGTTTTCAATCCGAACTTCAAAGTGTACTTCCATTCAAAATCTGAATTTAAACTTATGGTTCATTTCATCCCCTCCCCCAGCCCCAATCTTCAATTTTGAAGCTATGATCTTGGAGCGACCCATTTATTCCCTCCCTTCAAAATTGAAGATTGGTGCTGGGGGAGGGGATGAAATGAACCATAAGTGTAAATTCAGATTTTGAATGGAAGAACACTTTGTGAAGTTCGGATTGAAAACAAAACACTTCGTCTGAAAAACAATATATACCTAGGGGGAAATAATCCTCAAATCAATCCCCAGATGAGACTTCAAAATGGTATAGCGTTAATGGTATATTTGGGTGGGGGAAGGATTTTACTTTGCCTTGTTATAAGGAAGCCCATTTATCAACTTTAAACAAGTTTACTGTTCATTTTGTACCAAAGAAGCTTTTTTTAGCATTTTAAACAGTTTGGGGAAAAATGGTTGGGTCAGGAAGGAAGGGAGGGGGAGCTGACCAATCTACAAGTTAATGCTAGCTCACTTACCTAGAGTAAAAATAATAGTCAATTCAATCCCCAGGTTAGACGTCATAATAGTACAGCGTTAATGGTATATTTGGGTGGAGGAGGGGGATACTTCGTCTAGTTATAAGGAAACTCATTTACCAACTTTTAAAAAGTTTAGTATTCATTTTGTATCAAAGAGTTTTTTTTAAAAACATTTTGAACAGTTTTGAAAAAAAAAAGAGTGTTTGTGCTGGGGAGGGAGGAGGGGGGATGAACCTGACAAATCTATAAGCTCATGCCAGCTCACTTTAAACATATTCATGTTTATTTACTACTTTTTAGACCATCACAATCCAGACAACTTATGATTTAAATAAATAGAATCTAAAAAATATAATTTTTTTCCTATACAGTTTTATTCAAAAATTCAAAAAAATATGATCCCATTGAGATCCCAATCTAAAAATTTGTACAAACATAGATGAAATACACAAGAATTTTTGAGAATTTTTTCAAAAAAATTAATTATAAGTTTTTCGAGAAATTTAAATTTGAAATTTAAATTTCATTTTTTGAAAAAGAAATTTTTTATCAAATTAGTCATGTTGCATATCAGATTAAGCGGCAACTAACGTACTTTAAAATGCCATTTACCAAATCGTTCTATCTATATTTGGTGCCGAGTTATGGTCCCTTTTATGTACCCTTATCCATGGAAAAACGAGGGTTTTTCCAAAGTTCAAAGTCTCATAAATGAAAAAATAATAGAGATAAAAATCCAAAAATTGAGACTTTTGATTACCTCAAGGGGTACAATTGATGAGCCAAATGTGAAAGAAATACAAAAATGTAAGGTAAAAAACGTTGAATCACTTGACATGGAATGACCCATACACAAATCCATAATTACTTTACATTCCGAAATATGAGGGGGCGGGGAGCTAACACGCTGATTGAGACAAAATGATGGACCTGCCTTTCTTTCCATTTTGAGATGGATACTCTTTTGGATATGTGCGTCGAAAAAGCACAACCTTTCAACGGATTAAATTGAATGCTTTTGCTGCAGGATTTCAACTTCAAAGGCAAACATTCACTGAATATTTTTCTTGCCCTGTGTAGTTTCCAGTTTACTCTTTACAGTGCGTTTAGCGAATGTTCTCCGTTGTCTTTTTGTATAAGAAAGCGTGAGTTGAAAGCTGTTCGAGGCTTTTTAATCTCTTGAAAGGGAGTATGGGAAGAAATGGATGTGGCTCTGGTTTTTTGACCAATAAACTAAGTTGAAGAAAGTCGAAATGGCATTTAATCTCAAACTTTTCATGGAATTTCTTCAAACAGTTACGACATATAAGGGCCATTCTAGGGATGCACCGATTAATCGGCAGTACCGATTAATCGGCCATAATCAACCACTTTACCGATTATTAATAATCGGCAGAATCGAAATATATTTGTCAAATATTATTCTTTAACGTATACCTTCACTAAGAAACTATGATGAATAATTGTATTAATAGTAATAATAATCCTCACAGTTGATATAAAGTTTTTTTAATTAAGTCTTCTACTTTGAATAAATATACAAACACATAGGCAATGTTGCTACACATTTTTCATGTGGCGATAGTTTTCTCCTTAGCACAGTGCTTTTAGATAACTTAGATTGAAAGTACTCCTAAATTGGAGTGCTCACCACAGACTCCTCCCCCCCCCCCTTTTTTTTTTTAATTTTTATGTCCAATTAACATAACTAACAATGTGTTAATAATATTATTGACAATAATATGAAAATTGGTTCTAAGAAATTTGATAAAATTTTGAAATTATTTCGTGAAAACTAGGAAAATGGAAAAAAAATCTTCTCTCAGAAATAAATTACTTACTATTTCTAAACTTGGAATTGTATAAGAGAGAAAAATCAGTGATGGTAAAATTGGTAGTAGGAAAACAATCTAAATTATCATTAATGGGCCTCGCCGATTAATCGGCCGATTATCAACAGCCGATTAATCGGTGATCGATAATCGGCCAATTTGCTTATCGATGCATCCCTAAGCCATTCCACGAAAAACGGTAATTTTGTCCCGCACATGACGCTTTATATATTTCATTAAAGATAATAATTTAACCCATTAATGCCTGACATTTTTTCCAAAGATATTTTGTATACTGGTTACAAACGGTGTTTAATGGACAGGAAAAATAATTTAAAAAAATATTGTGTAAAAAATAATTGTTTTATTAAGGAAAGAAAAATCGTCCCTCAAAAGTTACGATAGACCCCAGAGGGTATATACTTGTTTTACTCAAATTTTTTTCTGCTTACGATATAATATTTTAAAAGACATTTTGTAAGAAGAAATAAAATCATCAATTAACTTAACCTGGGAAGCTGGGAATAACTTTGAAAACTTAGCTTTTTTCTTGAGATTGTGAACGATGTCATTTTTGATAAAGATCATATTAAAACTGCTACAGGACACACTTTACAATGGTTATGTGCTGTAATCTGTTAATAATGAATTGAAACAATGAACAGTCCGATTTGAACAAACTTTTTTTTGTTCGAAAGATCTTATCATGGATACTTCATTACCGTATTTGCATTTCCGATTTAAACAATTTTTCGTTCAACATTGAACCGCTCAAGCAAGCTGTCACCCCTAATAACTTTTGAGTGAACAGTCCGATTTAAATAAACTTTTTTTTTGTTCGAAGGATCTCAGCAAGGATACTTCATTACCGTATTTAAATTTTCAATTTGAACATTTTTTCGTTCAACATTGAACCGTTCAAGCAACCTTTCCCCACCTAATAACTTCTGAGTGAACCATCCGAATGGAATAAACTTTTTTTTGTTTGAAAGATCTCGGAGAGTCTCATTCCCATATTTCGCTTTTTGATTTGAACCATTTTTCGTTCAATATTGAACTGTTCAGAAAAAAAATTTAACATTAGCGCCTACGGGGAATTTAAGTTGAATGTTGATCCTGAACTTAAAGTCGGATTTCCTTCAAACTAACTTTGTAAGAAAATGGTTTTGATAAATAATGTTTGTAAAGTACTTTTCTGAATAATCTTCTGTGAGGACTCTGATTCCGACTCCGACTCCGCAAACATGGCGGAAATGCAGGCTCAGAAAAAAAATGACTGACTGTGCAGACGATTTTTTGTTTATTTATTCATTTGTTTTATTTTATTTATTATTTATTTATTTTTTTTTTTTTGTAACAAAAATGTTTCATTCCCGAGGGCATTTTATTCTTTATTTATATTTAACAATTGGCAACGGATTAAAAGTGAAATTTGAGATATTTTATCAACACTGCATAAACACTGATACATTAGCGTTAAAATCACGTTTGATGGCAACGTACTTTTATCGGAATAAGATGACATTTTTCAACGTTTTCTAAGACGGAAATGTGATACCTAAAGGCCTTTCTTAAACTTTTTTTTTAATATTTAGTAGAAATTAAAGCCAATTTCAAACTAGTTTTTTTTTTTTTTTAATTTATAAAAAAAATGGTGACACCGAAAAAGGAGTAGCGACTAACAAGTATGCTTGGTGTTGCCACTGGTGACCAGAAAATAACCAGAATGAAATTCCTAACTTGATCTTTACTGGTCCATTAATAACAGATCTGACTCAAAACCCGGAGTTAGCATTGCATGTTGCAGTCGCGTGACACATTGTCCAACCCTCATCAACCACCACATTAATTATTACTTGAAAACTCCATGCAAATATTGTTACATTTCTCCTCCAATAACTTTTGAGAGTAACTGCTTTAAATATAAAAGAAAGAAGGAAATAAACTGCGTTAAATCGCACAACTTTGCAGATAGTTGATGACACAAGTTTCGGGGCTTCAAGAAACGTCTACTAATGCAAAAAAGTGAACTTTTGGATGTAAAAATATCAGATAAAAGAGCTAATGTACCAGATATAAAAAATATAGGAAATACACCAAAAATATGCTCTCTAAATATATCAGATATTTTGATACTGCTGCGTATTTTTATTAAATGGACCATTTAACTTTAAAGGGAAACTGGACCTTTAAAATGGGGTTTTTTCTTTTCTTTTTTTTTTTTTTTTTTTAACTTGAGTTATGTATATTTTAGTATTATGGACTATGGTTGTATTTCGTGGCTAAATCGTAAATAGTAAGCCAGCAAAAAGTATCGGTTTTTCAAAATTAATTGAAAATTAGAATTATTTTTTAAAAAATTGAAAGACTAGAAAAAATTGAGAAATGGAAAACTTGAACCTTGCGTCAAAATTATTACTTTTTGATGGAATGGTTCTGGAATATTATACTTTTGCTCCCATAGGAGAGCGTACAAAAACGGTGTTTAAGCATTTCAATTTATATTTATTAGGAATTAAATACAGTGATACAGGATAATTATCACTAAATTAACGTCCAATAAAAAGCTTTAATTTTTTTCTTGATCTTCATTACAACCTTGTTTGCTTTTCATCGGAACAATCACAGTGCATGATGATTAAAAGAATCAATATCGTCTTCTAAATATTCACTCAATCATAAAAACACATAAGTGATCTTGCACTTAGTTATTAACGTTATTACTATCTTTTTTATCTTCAGAACTTTTTGCTTCATTTTCAGAATTAGATATTAACGTAAGTGATTGTTTTATGTGCGAAACTGTTATGAACTCGATTGTTTTTTTACATTTTTCTTCCTAATATCAATTTATGTAAACGATACTTCCGGTCGTTAGTTACTTTCTTCTGCAACAGAATAAAAAAAGAGATATGATGTTTAACTTCGGATGATTTTTCAATGTGGGGTATCATTAGGTTCGTTCACGATTTTCTCATTTAGTTCGTAATGAGAGAGTTTATTTTTTCAATGAACGAAACAAAAATTAATTAAATCTTCCAAAAAACTATATTTTTTAAGGTAAAACTGCCAAGGTTTTTAAATAATCCAAATCCTATGAAATTCAATTCTTATAGTGTATTTCGTCAATAATAAAAACATTTTTTCAGTTGAAATGAAAACGTTTCTACCATTTTATAAGAGCGAAAGAATTTTTTTACTTATTTTCATCGATGATTAAATTGTTTGAATTTCATATTGTGTTCTTCTCAGCTCTTTTATAGTTACTCCAGACGGAGATCAAAAAGAAGGCAAAAACTGCAGTATCTGGATACCTTAATAAGCATTTCGCTATTAACTTACAATTCAAATATAATAATTTTTTTTCTTATTTTCAATGAAGCAGATATAAACATTATCATTAGGCTCTCGCTACTAAAATGTTAGTTGCTTGTAAAGAAGCACCTGCTGAGCGACCTTCATAGCTCCTAAAGCAAAACATATATAACTTGCAAAACCACTGTTGAAATTTGGATGGCAGGCTGAAAGGGAGGAAAACTGTCTTCGGTCCTGCTACCATGCAGTGTGAACTACGGATTTTTGGACCCACAGTCTTATCGAGCACATTCAGTGCATGTCCTCAACGCTGTAGGTCTTTTGACTTCAAATCTCTAAACCAGAATCTTCTGATACAGCATCTTCATTAGCCATCGAGAGATGGCGCCTCGGTCATCTCCACCTCCACAATTTGGAGACAAGATTATAAGGGTGGGAATATTTTGCAATTCTGCTGTAGAGTTAGTAACTAGTACCACGGGACTTTTGGGATCAGAAACAAAACGAGGACGTACCTTGCGTATTATCGACACTGTGGGACCATTAAGAACTCAAAAGTAGTTTCTTTCAATAACCACGTAACATATTCTAACCAAGGACCTTAAACGATGTTCGAAAATTCAAATTGTCTAATTTGACCCGAGGATGTCTGCAATCAATGACTTGATACAAAAAAAAAAGATGTACATTATAGTTTTATATCCTAGATATACTGCCGTGCTAAGTACAAAAGTCGTATCTGCACTTTTTAACAAAATTGAGTTATCGCCACCAGGTGACTCTTTGTGACTTATTTTATCTAAATACAAAATTATATAGTCATTTGAGAACGGGAAATATTTTTTAAAGAATTCTGAAAATGTTTCATCTGAATCAAATACATGGTGTCGCAAAACTTTAAGGAGTTATATCTCAGTTTGAACTCGACTGCTGATACCACTTTTGCGCTTAGCACGGCAGTATACTCGTCAGACTTTCTTGCTATGGTTAGAAATAATGGAAACGCTTGATTTAACACATATATATGTGGTTTGGTACTAATAGGGCCAATGTCTTTTTTTTCACATTCTGTGTTATTTACATCAAAATTTTCCAATTTAGTAAAACTCTAATTCTACAAAGGCCAATGTCTATATAATATATAGTAATATATATATATATTATATATTATATAAGTTTATATATATATTATATATTTATATAATATATAATTTATATAATACATAAAAAAATCTCATATGATAAAATGTTTCTTTACACTAACAATAAACAAATACCAAAAAATAATAACGGGAATCTTAATATAAGAAAGTTATAGCATTCTAAAAAATCCCAAATATCTTTCATCGCCTTTTTCTCGAAACTAACATTTTTGACTTAGACCCTTTTAGAACCAAGCCACAGATATACACTGAAGTGACAAAAGTCATGGGATACCTCTTAATATCGTGTCGGCCCTCCTTTTGCCCGGCGAAGTGCAACAACTCGACGTGGCATGGACTCAACAAGTCGTTGGAAGTCTTCTGCAGGAATGTTGAGCCATGCTGTCTCGATAGACGTCCATAATTGTGAAAGCGTTGATGGGGCAGGATTTTGGGCACGAACAGACCTCTCGATGGTGTCCCATAAATGCTCAATGGGATTCATGTCGGGCGATCTAGGTGGCCAAATCATTCGTTGGAATTGTCCAGAATTTTCTTCAAACCAATTGCGAACAGTTGTGGCCCGGTGACATGGCGCATTGTCATCCATAAAAATCCCATCGTTGTTTGGGTACATGAAGTCCATGAATGGCTGCAAGTGATCTCCAAGTAGCTGCACATAAGCATTTCCAGTCAATGTTCGGTCCAGTCGCACTAGAGGACCAAGTCCATGCCATGAAAAAACAGCCCACACCATTACGGAGCCACCACCAGCTTGAACAGTGCCTTGCTGACAGTTTGGGTCCATGGCTTCGTGGGGTCTGCGCCACACTCGAACCCTACCATCGGCTCTTACCAGCTGAAATCGTGACTCATCGGACCAGGCCACGGTTTTCCATTCATCTAGGGACCAACCGATATGCTCACGTGCCCACGAGAGTCGCTGCAAGCGATGTCGTTCTGTCAGTAAAGGCACTCGAGTCGGTCTTCTGCTGGAATAGCCCAAGAAATCCAAATTTCTCCGCACAGTTCTAGCAGACACGTCCATTGTACGTCCCACATTGATTTCTACGGTGATTTGACGCAGTGTTGCTTGTCTGTTAGAATTTACGACTCTTTGCAGACGTCGCCGGTCTCGATCTTTAAGTGCAGGCGGTCGACCACTGCGCTGTCCATGGTGGGATGTTATGCCTGAAATTTCATACTCTCGGCACACTCTTGACACAGTGGATCTGGGAATGTTGAATTCTCTAACGATTTCCGAAATGGCATGACCCATGCGTCTAGCTCCAACTAACATTCCGCGTTCAAAGTCTGTTAATTCACGTCGTGCGGTCATCATCACGTTAAAACCTCTTCACATGAATAACTTGAACAGAAATGAAAGCTCTGTAAAAGAACTGCGCATTTATACCTGTTCTATGCGATGCTACTGCCATCTGAAAATTTGCATATTGCTATCCCATGACTTTTGTCACTTCAGTGTATTAACTGTAGTGCAGTAAGGGGAGTCGGTGACCGGATTCCGCCCCCAACCCCCTTTCTTTAATTGTTAGCAATGTTATCAATAATTTTTGGTTTTTACAGCTTTTAAGACTATTATAATCAAATTCAACGTAAAAATTAGCTGACTCGTTATCTAATGCGATACATGAAAGTTAGTCAGCACTCCTCACCTGCTTAAGCTGATTCATATTCACATGCATATACAGTGAACTCTCGCTTATGCGCCGGCGCAAGGGACCAACAGAAAAAGGCGCATAAGTGAGAGAGACGTATAAGTGAACAAGCCTATTTGGAGGACTAAAAAGGAACATAGATTCTAATGAGAGAATTAATAAGAATGTTTCTATTAAAAAAGGACATATTCCTACGGTTTGGCAATTTCTGTAACGTCACTACAATGACAAAGAGAAAACAACAATTGAATCATTCCTTATTACGAATGGTTCTCTTTAAAGCGATGCATACTAGATAATTGTCCCCCTCCGAACTCTTATTTCATTCGGAAAAAATGCCTTCCGTGGGCGATAAAGGTGAAATTTTTACGAGAAAAGGGAAGGAAAATGCTTATTTTTTAAAGGAAATAAATTAAATTGTTTACAGTTTAGGGAAAATTCGGTGCATAAGTGAAATATTTATCTTTACATCGACGCATAAACGAATGAGGTGATAAAATATTTTGCTACGGAATGCGCTGGGACCATTTAAAATCATCGTATAAGTGAAAAAGGCGCATAAATGAGGCGGCGTATACGTGAGAGTTTACTGTAAATGAATTCAATATTTTTTAGACACAAAACTACCCCATTGTAGTCAAAACAAAAATGATAAAAATAATGTCCGTAAAAGATAAAATTTGAAACTTATTTCAGTGTATACACGTGTGTCAGGGTTTCAAGAAAGCCCTTAGTCAATTCAGGAAACTTGAGATTATCGCTAAAAGAACACCCGACAAAAACAAAATAATCCTTTGGGTGGATAGTTTCTTCACAAATAATTTCAGTTCTTCTACAGTGAAAGAGATCATGTGCAGGAAATGATTGGCAGTTGCGAAAGTTAAAAAGCAATGCCCTTCAACATGCATGCAATGTAAATTCACAAAATCTATTTAAAAGTCTTATTTTAAATATCAAATTTTTAGATTTGTTGGAAAAAATCTTTGCTGTTTCAGCAGCGTAAACGTAATATTTAGTTTTAATTTCGCGTTTTAAGCTCTTAATTAATCTAAGACAACAAAGAAAGTACAAAAACAGTTTAGGCGTTCAAAATAAAGAGAAATGGAAAGAAAAAAATTAACGATAAATATGCTATAATAATTGAAAATAATTTGTAATGTTAAGGAAGGTAATTAATTAACAACAAAAGCAATCTGTTTTGCAATTATATTTTCTAAGTTTTGATAATTTATACGATGCATCTTTATAAATTATCCTTACTTTACTAAAACGCTTCTTTTATACAAACTAAATTTCAATTTCACACCGCCAAAGCCCAAAACCAAATTGTTATTTCCCATTCCATAATGAAGACGAAAGTAAATTCTAACAGCGATTAAATATTTCTTTACACAATAAATATTTCTTTTTTTTTTCTTGAATTACACACATCACATATGATGTAATACAAAAATTAAAATTAATAGGATATAAAAAATTGCCATATCTCATTAACTAAGTAAAACAATTCTCGCCTTTTCCATCAATTTATGTCTCATCATTTAACTTGAAGTTGAGTACAAGAAACGATATTTTAAATGAGGAAGAAAATCGAAGATGGCAACTATTTCTTGATTTGTGTCAAATGCGTCATCATATTAAACTTGGTTCAGTGAAACGGCAATACATTTTAAAACAGAAATATTCTTTTGATTATCTTCTTTGACTGCAGTCGCAAAAACCATTTAGATGATTCTTCATCATCATCAACATTAGAGCTTTCAACTTGAACCTAACTCTTATTAAGATTTTTGAAGGACAATTGTCATAATTTTACAGGCCTTTTTATTACTTTTCATAATATGCTTGGAACTTAGGTAAAAGTATATGTTTACACTTTGGTTAAAGCAGTTTTTATTTTTTATTTTTTTTTGTTTCAAAATAAGGCAAGTTTGCATAATGCCAAAGGACTTTTTTTTTACTTATTGCACGAGCACAGCCATGCAGGCACTATTAGTATACAGTAAAGAAGCGTTATACTCGAGTCCTAACATTACCAACCAAGAAATGCAGAATTTATAACTTCATTCTTTAACAGTCCTTTGGCATCCTTAGTTTTCTAGGCGTATCTAATTCATTTATTATTTAACTTCTTCGGTATGGCATGAAACATTCTGCAATTTTTGCTACTCCCCAAAAACATATTGCTTTAAAACTTAACACTTCAAACACTCGTCCTGCTGACCATGTATTTAAAAATCTAGATCATTTTTGAAGACGTTAATATTGCAATCAATAACTGATAATATTCATCTGATTGTGGCATAGTGTAAAAATACTTACCAAAACTATATAATTTGCATTTTCTGCAACAAATACTTATATTTTACCTTGCAATGTATCCATTTTTTAAAGTTTTGGATGAAGAAAACGTATTATTTTAACTTATCATGAATTTGAAGAATTAATTACAATGTAAATTAAATAATAATTACTGTCACTAAAACTCCGATTCTTGTCATCTTACGGCAGGAACGGCCTAAGCTCGCTAATAACGTTTGGTTGACAGTGAAACCATCTGTTTGAACGCCAATATAGCTCCTTTGTGACAGCAATTAAACATTTCACGCTGTCCAATCGGGAATGCTATCAAAATTTAAATGGCTGAGGGGAATTACGTAATCGATAATCATAGGAAAGCAAGCTGAATACAATCCGCATGAAGCGTTATTTCTTACCAGCTGTTTCTTTATTTATATTTTTGCAATAATCGTTCGCATCACATCTAACATTCATCTCTATTTTTGAATATCTACGTGTATATTTGCAGGATTATATAGATTATATATTATCAATCCTTACACGTAGTTGATGAGATAATACTAATTAGCATCCCGCCCTGTGCTCAATTTGGGCTTTAATTAAGGTAAAATAAGTAAATATATGAGCAGTAAATTCCCAAATTCTAACTCACTGGTCATACATACATTTACTTATTTTACTTTAGTTAATTAGTAAGGGATCCTTAATAATTAACTAAGGTAAAATAGTTGTATACACGAGCAGTAAGATAGCCCCTATGTTTAGGTATTTTGCCTTAGTAAAGTTTTATGGCGCTCAGATTACCGGGAGCTAAGACAGAGCTGCATGCAATGTCTGCATAGAGTTCTGCCTTATAAGTGCCATCGTTATATAAAAGAGAATATAATTGTTACAAATCTTGTAAATAGTTGTTGTTTTTCCTGCCTTGCACCATTTTTTTGAATTGTTCTTGATGTCACTAGTTTTGGTTTTATCTGGCGTCATGTTGCAAAAGTATCTGAAGATATCACTTCTACCATTTGTATACCGACCCTGTAACATTTTGTAGTTTTTACACTTACCCTAACTTAAATAAGCATAAAGGCATTTTCGCGCTGAGTGGGTTTTTTTTTCTTTTTATCACTAGAATTTTCTTGAATGGATTATTTAAGCTGTGAATGAATAGAATGCTCCGGATTTGCTAGAATGTTTAGTCCAGGCTAGTGTCCATTGAAATGTCATCAAACCTAAAATTGTTACATATATGACATTTTTCGGTGGTTTCTATATGAATTTGACCTGCTGATTCCGAATCCGTTGAGTGCCAGATGCTAAACCTTGAGCATTTTTGTCAAAATGGCGAAATCCAATATGGCTGCTGTAAAAGGTATGAAGCAAATTAATGGAAACGGGCGTGCAATTAAACATTTTATACACTTAAAAATCATTGTACTCTTTAGTCAAAATATAATTCTATTGAAAATTAATATTTATGAAAAGTATACAAATAAAAAAAATATCAAAATGGTAAAATTTAAGATGTCAGCCTAAAAAGTTGCAAGGTTTGATTTCCAGGTATAAATCATTTTTTAAACCGTAATTTACATGAAAATAGAATGTTTTAACAAAGATAAATGTTTAAAATGGTATGCAGGGAGCATAAAAATGCGATTTAGCCTAAAAATAACATTGTAAAAATATTTAGAAACATTCCAAACTTACCTTTCGGGATTTTGCCGGTTTAAACCAATTTCCTGCAAGAAACAAGTTTCTTTTGCGAAAAAGTTTCCCATATTGATACAAGTTGCATGAATGCGAACTTCTCACTGGTGTGAAACGTATATTTAGCTACCAGTTGGAAGGTATATCCAACGTGTTTGTTTAGTGTTTCGCCTTCAGCTCGATAATGGATTGTCCAGATTGACTTCACCCAAGTAAGGGCATGTGTAATCTTTCGATATTGTAGTTTCGGATGTATTGCAAACAAATTAGCGGCTCAGCTATTTGTTTGAAATTTCTGCCTTAGCAGTAGCCATATTTGTTAAACTGCTCCAGGAGCCTTCCTGGTAAGCCAAAAATTTGCCGAACTGCTACATCAACCTATCTAAGAGTTTTTCGCAAGTTTCCAATTTATTGCCGTAAAATGACTGACTTTCGTTTGGAAGCGTTATAAATTCTTTAGCAAGGTTTCTGACTTCAGCAGAAAACTTTCCTGATTTCTTCCAGGTTTGTTACTGGCAGAAGTTAAGCCTATAACTGCCCATTATTTTCCAGGAGTGTTTCACTCTGTTTTTACTGTGAAACTGTGAAGACAGAAATTGGCTTAAAACATATCAAACAAATAAAAAATATATTTTCCGGTAATAATAGAATCATATGAGAAACAGCACTACAAAATTTTTTTCCCAATGAAAAAGCGAAAAAATGCTTAGGGCTAATGAGATATATTCGATAGATGTTTTGTGATAACTTTAGAAGCGTCTGCGAATCAACCGAACAAAACATTGTTACTAAACTAAAAAGGAGGAAAAAGTCTTATTGGGTAGATTCATTAAATATTTTGCCGTAATTTTAAAAGTGCCTGTGAGACAGCAGAACAAAAAATTGTTACTACTTAACTAAAAAAATTTACAAAGTTTTCTATTTTGATGCTTTATTTTAACAGAAAGCCCTTTTTAACCGACTTCGAAAAAGGAGGAGGTTCTCAATTCAAAGCGTATACTTTTTTTTTTTTTGTTTGTTCGCACATAACATCTGATCTACTGAACCGATTTGGACGATTTTTTTTTTAATCGATAGGGGATGGTGTAACTTAGGTACCATGTACTCATATGACGATATTTGTTCACTAGAAAAAAAGTTATGATTGAAAAACTAACATTTCATGTCATTTAAAACAATATGTGCTATCGTAAATCCTTACTTCAATCAGCGACCCGATGGTCAAGTGGTTCTGCGCGTCAGGTTGAAGTTCTTGATGGAATGAGATCGAGTCCAGGTCTGCAAGGATTTTTTCGAACAACTGCATGATTTTTTTAAAAATGATTTTAATGATTGTAATCAGGGCCTGATTACCGAATCGGCCAACTAGGCCGCGGCCTAGGGCCCCCACAACTTAGGGGCCCCCAAATGGCTAAAATTGCTGTAGTCAATGCCTAAATTTGTTTTATCCTGTGCCTATAATTGTGAAGCCTCAGTGCAGGGGCCCCCAAAAAAGTATTTGGCCTAGGGCCCTGTGATACCTTAATCGGGCCCTGATTGTAATGTCCTTATGCAGGTACATCTCCCCATGGGGATCTACCCCATATTTTTGTATGGTAGAAAATGACAGTTTTGGTCGGATCTTTGTTAAAATTGGCAATGGGGTCCTTCGATGCTGTATAATTTTCTTATGGACGTTTGCGCCATTTTTGGGGGCTTTGAATCGATTGTGGCAATAAATGGTTTTTGATTTGCGGCACTTATATTTTTTTCAAAAATTATATACACAATCAATTATATTATGTTAATTTTTGTACCTTTATAAAATTCTGCATTTTATACCTTGTATTTACGTCAAATTCAAAGTAAAATTAAAAATAAAAAATTCTGAAGATGATAAATATGTGTCAAATATTAAAGTAACTATTTTTTGTGATTTTCATATTGGTTGTGACCAAAAAACATCATTACAAACAAATAAAATGTATCAAACACCATGAGTGTTGAGTTATTAGGCAAAATATGCTGTGTAATGTTTTTTTGCACTGCGAGGGGGGGGGTGTATGAATGACCATTAAAGTGACACAAATTTTTAAAAAATAAGATTTTGATTTGTGGTGTTTGAAAAAAGCTAAAGAGTCCACTTTAGTTGAAAATTATTTTCCATGAAATGCAAAAGCTTGCACCAATTTTCCAAGTCTTACTCTAACCTCTTCCCCCACAATTCAAATTACTTACTTTTACTTTCTATTTTTAACCGACTTCAAAAAAGGAGGAGGTTCTCAATTCAAAGCGAATGTTTTTTTTTTTGTTTGTTTGTTTGTTCGCACATAACATCTGATCTACTGAACCGATTTGGACGATTTTTTTTAAATCGATAGGAGATGGTTAACTTAGGTACCATGTATTCATATGACGATATTTGTTCACTAGAAAAAAAGTTATGATTGAAAAACTAAAATTTCATGTTATTTAAAACAATATGCGCTATCGTAAATCCTTACTTCAATCAGCGACCCGATGGTCAAGTGGTTAAACGCGTCGGGTTGAAGTTCCTGATGGAATGAGATCGAGTCCAGGTCAGCAAGTTTTTTGAACAGCTGCATGGTTTTTTAACTATATCTTGATTATTTTAAGTGCATTTACACTAAAAAGAATGAAATAAAATATTTTGGAAAAAAAATAGAACCGACTTCAGTTGGAAATTGCTCTAAAAAGTAAAAAATAATTTTTTTCTTTGAACACCATCGAAACTACTTTTAAACATAAGTTTTGAAGTCGGCGCAAAAACAATGTATAGAATCATACGCAACTACAATTCAACTATAAATATAAATTTTAATGGATTCATTTCATTGATTACCACACATTCGTGTAATGGTACAAATATTCTGCTTTTAATTTTCAATGATTTCTCTGAAAAATTGTTGGCAAAATATGGTTAAATATCATTTTACCTATAGTTTTTGCGCCGACTTCAAAACTTATGTTTAAAAGTAGTTTCGATGGTGTTCAAAGAAAAAAATTATTTTTTACTTTTTAGATCAATTTCCAACTGAAGTCGGTTCTATTTTTTTTCCAAAATATTTTATTTATTTTACTACTTCAAATGACAGTACAAATCACTATACCTACCATCTCTACAAAAATGTGTTTAGTTTATCTTTTCTTTCCTTTCTTGATGTGATGTAGACTTAAGCGTAAAGTATTGATAGAACTTTAAATGCAGAGGACTCGGGTAAAATCGGCAAGACACAGTGGCATGCAAATGAAATTAAGAAGATTAAAACAATGGTTAAGTTCACGTCAGAGAAGACTAAATGTGATTCAAATCATACACCGGATACAAGAATGGTATATGGTTTAATGGAGTCACCAAGGGAAAGCTTCCTTGCAAAAATTATTCAGTCATGAACTGGCTCCTCTTACTACTGCTTTATTTGATGATGAAATATGAGGTCCAAATAAATCTGCACTAGACTCAAAAACTAAAGGCAGTTTTCCGGGTAGGCGGTAAGAGTCGACCAGAAATTATCATTCTTGGTGAATGTGCAACATTGTGGGCAGTACCTTTACCCACAAAGCCAGCCTCTTGAGTAATTGTATTGATGGTGTAGAAAACCTTATTAAGCACGAAATACAAACCATTCTAGAGGTACACAATCTGTTTGAGAGATACGCTAAATTTAATACTACGTCATAATGTCGAGCCACACAAGAGAAAAATGTTTATTGTGTTTTTTAACTTAATGAAAAATCCCCACTTTCTAAAAGAGACATCGTACTGAAAGTAGTACCAAATAAGACGCAAGTAATTAAGTTTGTTGTTACCCGACTGTGTTCGATCCCCAGGTCAATGTGTAATTGTTACTGGTACCGATTCTTTCCCGATTAGATTGGTGTTGGAATTCAACAAGCTTTGTTTCTCATGAAGAAGCTGATGTGATTACAATTTATTACTTAGCTAAAGTCAGTATTCCGAAAGAATTTAGAAACCTTCTAAATTAAAGTAAGTCACTTTACGGCAAGAAATTGGAAACTTCCCAAAAACTCTTAGATTGGTCGATAGTAACAGTTCAGCACCTTTCTGGCTTATGAGGAAAGCTCCTAGAGCTGTTTAACAAATATGGCCAGTTCTAAGGCGAAAATTGCAAGTAAATAGCGAAGCCGCTTATTTGTTTTGCAATTCATTCAAAACTACAATATCGAGAGATTGCACATACCCTAACTTGGGTGAAGTCAATCTGGACAATCCATAATCCTGCTGAAGGCGAAACCCTAAACAAACACGTTGGATATACCTTCCAACTGGTAGCTAAAAATACGTTTCACACCAGTGAGAAGTTCGCATCCATGCAACTCGTGTCAATATGGGAAACTTTTTCGCAAAAGAAACTTGTTTCTTGCAGGAAATTGGTTTAAACCGGCAAAATCCCGAAACTTAAGTTTGGAATGTTTCTAAATATTTATCACATTTTTTATGCTCCCTGCATGTCATTTTAAACATTTATCTTTGTTAAAACATTCTATTTTTATGTAAATTACGGTTCAAAAAATGATTAGTACCTGAAAATCAAACGTTACAACTTTTTAGGCTGACAGCTGGAATTTCACCATTTTGATAAATTTTTCATTCGTATACTTTTTATAAATATTAATTTTCAATAGAATTATATTTTGACTAAAGAGCACAATCATTTTTAAGTGTATAAAATGTTTTAATTGCACGCTCGTTTCCATTAATTTGCTTTATACCTTTTACAGCAGCCATATTGGATTTCGCCATTTTGACAAAAATGCTCAAGGTTTAGCGTCTGGCACTCAACGGATTTGGAATCAGCAGGTAGAATTCATATAGAAACCACCAAAAAATGTCATATATGTAAAAATTTTAGGTATATGGCCTTCTAGCCTAGACTAGTTGTAGAAATTTCCTTCCGAGTATAAATAGCTGTCCAACAGCCTTGAACACAGTTAGTTGTTTTCAGATTTGATTTCTGGTGACTCGTTTTATTCGCTTGGGCGAATGTTTGTTTTGCTTTTGTAATTTTTTAATTACTGTTCAAGCTAGATACGTTGTGCTGAGTTACTGTTGAGAGTACAGTGTACTGTTTACTACCTAATTACTGGATGTTTAGCAATTGTTTAATGCTCCTATTGTAAATAAGTGTACATACTTGTAAATAAATTTATAGTTACTTCCTCAAGATTGGAATGCTCATTTAAAGAAAGTTGAAGGTGCTACGGACTCGTTACATTATATTATGCTCTATTTTTCAAGCAATATCTTCATGAATAATATTGCATGGAGTAGATGCATGGTTTATTTTTTATGCGCACTGAGAGTAGCTGTTAAAACTGAAGATGATAAATCAGTGACATTTGGGACCCTTGAGAGAACCGGTGGTGCTATTTAGAGCCTTTTGATAAAATCTAGGTCCGAAAATATGGTCACGTTCTTTTTGATCTCTTTCTAGTTGGCTAGAGCTCTTTGGGGTAGTTGCCAACATCAGAAATTTTGCACCTCCAAAGTAATTAGTACTTCGCGTATACACTCTAACGTGACTGTGGCAAAAAGTTTAATGGCAGCGTTCTTGGAGTTTTGCTACGAAGTAGGTGTTGTCCCTTTCAAATTAAATTGAGTACGACAAAGGATTAATTTAGCATGTTTTGTAACATCTTTTAAATTCCTTGTTAGTAAAGATATTTGATTAAATTGAAGCTCTTCAAGGGTTTTCAACATATTGAAGAAAGTTTTGTGAACTCGACGTATGAAAAGCACGTTTACTTCTTACGGTTTATTTAATCATTAAAATGTCTTTCCATTTCTTTAGAACATAAAATTTACTTAAAAATATCAAAGAACATTTTCTCGAATGGTGGATATACAACATTTAACTTATCAAAATGTTTAAGTTAACAGATTTTTAGAAACTTGGAAAACTCATTCAACAAAGTATAAATAAGTTTCACGAAGCAGATTTTATTTTTATATCCAAAATCGCATATTTAAAATAACCCAAAATTTTTAGTTAGATCGTCAAGGATCCAATGGATCTTTTCAAAATTATTTATTAAAAAAGCGAGACACTCAAAACTGAAATTTAAAAAAATACCACTTCAGTACAATGTTTATCAAAAAAATGATCTATTCTCTGATCACTATTAAGTATGAATGAACAGTCTGCACAGAAGAAAAATTGCTCTTGTATACATACTATCAATTGTAGTAAAACAAAAATATCATCAACGGTAAGAGTGAACTGTTTTATATCCATTAAAAATAAAAATTATCGTTAGAGTGAGTAGGAATTATTAATGAAAAGGAAAGGGAGGCTAAGTTATTTATTATCATGTTGTAAACAAGAAGTAGTAAAGATCGTATCAAATTCAGTTCTTAAATGACACAATGCTAACAGGGAATCCGATAAATTATCTATAATCTCATAACTCTCATCTATTAAAGTTATGTCTCTTTTATCGGTTGCCATAGAATTGTAATCAAAGTTCTCTTGAAAAAGATTTATTAGGAGACATTCCTGCAGCAACGATCAAATATGGCAGATTACTAATCACCTAACAAATTGGATCAGCATATATAGTTTTGCTGATTGAGAACTGAGAGACCATTAGTTTTGTATTTTTTCTAGTGAATAAGCTTTCTTGTCTGACGCAAGATGATAACGATTAGTTTTTAAATAGTTAATCAAGAGTATTTTTGTTAAATCTCAGCTACTTTCAGTAGTTTTGTAGTTATGTTTAAGATTTTACGATGGTTCTGAGCTGATCAAACACTTAAATTATTATATATACACGTACAGGGTGTTCGAACCAAATATATACCGTTTTTGAACAGTCGGTTAAAAAAATGTTTAAGCGCTGCGAGGAAAATATTGGCAAAATTTGGAAGCTGAATTCTTACAGTTTGTCAGACTTTTTTTTTTTTTTTTTGTCTGAATCCTCCGAGTTTTTTATGAGGGAAAATAGGAAGTGTTGCGCGCGTCACAGCAAAAGAAGGCACAAATTGCTCTCTGGTAAACAATGCAGAACACAGCAATTCGTAATATCAGAGCTAAGAATGCTTCGAACAGGTTATAAAAGAATTCTACCCAAGATAGGAGCATTAAAAAATGGCACAAAACTCTTCTACGAATGTTATTGAAAAAAGAAAAAAAAACAGTGCACCTTCACTTGACTTCCTTTAGTAGCCCTGAACTCCCCCAGTTGCTCCCTTAGAAGCCGTAGAAAAATTTTGTGCCATTTTTAATACTCCTATCATGGAATAGATTTCTTTTATAAGCTGATCGAAATATTCTTTGCACTGTTATTACGGATTTTGCTTTCTGTATAACATACCAGGGAGCAATTCGTGCCTTCTCTTCTTGGGACGCAATTTTTTTCCCTTTGTCTCCTCATAGAAAGCGCAGGTGCGTTAGGGCGCTTTTCCACTTACCGACACGACAGCGATAAATCGTGCACGATTATCGACCGACATTGGCGCACGCAAAATGTATTAAAATATGCTATGCGCTTTTCCATTTCCCGATTCAAAGACGATTGTGTCGTTTCCGACCGAACGATGTCGTTTGCCGTCTCATTCGTGTCGGATGGCATCCGTCTCGCCTTTAAAATCGGGACGACAATCAATCATCTGTGTACTTTCTTCGAAGGAGCAACAAATAGCAATGGCGTTCAAATTTGACATCTCTGCATTAATAAAATATAAGCTTAAATTCGCAGACGATAAGTAAAACATGTAGGAATGAAATAATATTATTCTATTTACTGTTTTGTTTCATTATTGTTGCTCAGACGATCTTAATTGCTACAGAAAAGATCAGATTTTTATTTTGATAGCGTTGACACAGCAGAGACAGCAAATGGCGAATCTATTCAAGACATTTCATTTTGATGCTCTAAAATGTAATGAAGCGATGGTGTTCAACAAAGAGTCGATTCACAACAAACATATTTTTTTTAGTAACAACAAAATGGGGATATACTCGCTTAGTACTAAAGAGCATTACAACTACGAAAACAAAACAAAAATACAATATTGCAACGACGAACTTTATCATGGCGAACAGCGGACTGAATTTAAAAAAGTTCTATGGCAACCCTTCGGTAGCGCTTGGCAAATAGATTCGCTATTCATCACTCAGCGGCGCCAACAGATAATAGACGTTTCGTTCTTAGTAAACAAGGTGAGATTGTTTTGAAGTTTTGAATATTATACATTCATAATTGTCTCTTCATTTGTTTGTTTTTTTGTTTTCTGCGGAGGTAAAGCAAACATAGCACTCGTAGTTTGTTAAATGGAGGAGCTATAATGATTTACGTGTGAGCACAGTGCTGTCTCAAAAAGGAATGCGGTGGAAAATGGCCCGTTCGGAGAAACGATATCGTTTGAGTGGAAAAACAGTACTGAAGACGACACGACAACGTACTTATCGTTGCAGTTTTACCGTCCGACTTTCGTCGTTGTCGCGTCGTCAAGTGGAAAAGCGCCCTTAGACGTAAGAAAAAAAACTGCAAGTAAACTTTTGAATTCTGCTGCCAAATTTTGCTAATATAACCCTTGTAGAGCTTAAACTCTATTTTTTAAGGGACTCAAAATTCAGAACATATGATTTGGACTCCCTGTATTGGGTTTCTTCCAGTGAAATTTTGTAAGTCGTGAGTTTTTTTCCTCAAAAGTTACTTTAGTATTTTAGCATAAGATATTCTAACTAAGCTTGTATCTTGCACATCTGATAAAAACTTATATAGCATAAGAAAATATGAGCGAGCGATGACATATTCATAGACGATATGGCGTAGCGTAGCCACAACTTAACTTCTGGGGTTGTGTGTGTTCATATCAGAGGGTATCTCTATATAAATTGAAAAACCGTATTAGGATTGACAATACATACAAAAACCGAGGGCTCGCGGGGAGCAGTTTTCACCCTTCTCTTCAAGCTGCACTACTAAAATTGTGAAGTCCTTACAACTCCAATTTTTGCATAAAAACTATTGACGAAAAAGACACCCGTTTACACACTTCTATAAATTTTGGAGTCTAATATCTATTCGAAAATTTTTCCAAGCTTAATTTGTACACTAATCAAGCATTATTTAAGTTTATAGCAAAACATATTTCACCAATCTGATTTTAAAGAATAGTTTTCAATCAAACTAAACACTTTAAACAGCAAAAAAAAAACAAAGCGGCTTGCTCTAATCCCTGCAACTTATAAACAATTATAGGAAATTTGAATTCGAATCAATTTCAGTGCAGCGAAATTTGAATTGCAAATTCTAACTCAATTTCCGGATTCCTTTCGGAGGGCACTTCCGTTCTAAAGCTGGATTAGTGAACTCAATTCCTCCGAGTCAAACAGACAATATTGCTTAAGAACAGATAAGAGAGCTTGAATACGTATGAAAATTCAATAAGGTTCATTAAAATGGACGGATTCACAACGAATTAACTTGTTAAGCTTGTTTTAGATAACAAATTTAATAGCCAAGTCTATTGCGTACATATCTCTATGATAATTTCTTTTTAATTACTTTTGCATACTGAAAAAATAAAATGTTGTTTTTACAATATAATACTGGCAGCAGAGGTTCCAGAATAAAACTATAAAGCAAAGTAATAAACTTTAAAATTAGCGATTTTACAGTTTATTACTGTAAAGCAGCAATGTTACAGTTTATTAATACAATTTTTGTTTATTACCACAAAATTAGCTGTATTATACTGTAAAAACAACAGTATAATACTGGTAGCAGAGATTCCCGTTTAAACTGTAAAATGCACAGTAATAAACTTTAAAATTGGCAATTTTAGTTTATTATTGAAAACTTAGCTATTACATTTTATTACAGCAAAATTAGCAATTTTTAGTTTGTTACTATAAAATTAGCTGTATTATATGGTAAAAACGTCTGTTTTTTACAGGGCATCGTATATGCCCCCAAAGCACACAAAAACAGATGAGCATCAGGCATATTGGTAACACATACACTTCACTCTCCAATGCCACCGTACCTACCACAATTCGGGGTTTAACCGAACCGGATGGAGCCGTCCTAAAGAGCGTGTAACACATACAAGAAACGTTTTTCTTGTTTTGTCGGCCATGTTAAAAATGCTGCATTCCTATTCTCACCCAGTTAACATAATTTCAAATCGTTATGAGTTCATGGTTATGTTCACGTGTATGTATCGTTATACGTACAACACTTTTGAATATATAGCATTTCGAAAACAAATGAGTCATTGGTAGAAACCATGTATAACTATACTCTGCGGCAAAAAAGTCTACAATTAGAAAATAAAGCGAAATTTAAAAAAAATACATATTTAAATTTTGTTAGGTTCGCTTTTTTAGCGCTGCTTATATCTATATACAGCTATTCTATTAGGAGAGTAGAATGAAAATACAATTACAGAAAAGTAAAGAAGAACATCTAAATTACAGGCTCCAAACTCGTGGAAAAATAAATAAATAGATATTAAAGGTTTTAGCTAAAATATTTGCATTTTATTTTCAAAATTTTCATACCAAAGAATGAAATTAAAGACATCAAAATAAACTGATATAGTAAATTAAATTAATTATCTTATGAACAATCATTTGCCATTTTCACTCCTAAAGAAAATGGCAAACAATTTGTAATAATGTTTCATAGAAATGGTAATAATTATTCTTAAAACACAAAAAAAGTCTTAAAACACAAAACAAGCTCAAAACAAAAACTAAAGGCGAAAAAGTTAAGCGTTAATCATAATTCTATCTATTTAGGTTTTTAAAGGTCTCTCCCCTTTCCCCTCCTATTAGTGCTCTACATTTCTATAATTTTAAAATTGTTAAGCACATAGGAAATATATTTTCATAATATATTTTAATTTTAACTAATTCGAAGTTTTAAGAAAAAGTATTCATTTGTAACCACATGGAATAAGAATAAAGTTCATTAGAGCACAGATGCGTATTTTCAAAACTTCCTTGAAAGTAATAATAAATGACAATGAATATAAATCGTCTGTTAAATTAATTTTGAAGCCTGGGGAATTTTGTTTCCAAACGATTTTTCTCGCAATAAACAAAAAAGTGTAGAACAGCTCCACGTGTTTAATTAAAGTGTTTTTTCATTAATCTTCGAAAATATAATACTTTTGGTAAATTAATAAAAAAGATGAAACTCCTTACCAACCAATTTTGTTTATTTTTGTCATCGTTACAAATTTCAAACAAAAAAAAATGCATGCAGAAAACCATATTTTTGAGCTTGAATCCAATAAAAGTTCTAAATAAATTATATTTTATGTCTTGCATAATTCCGCCGAGCTTTATTTTTTCAATTTTTCTATTCTCTTTTTCAATGCCGAACTTTGTTTTGCTGAAAACATACTTCAAATAGTTCTTTATTTGTTTCGATTTTTATTTATTTATTTATTTTTTCCTTGTCGATATAATTTTTGCTCTTTTGCAGAATTTCAAGTATGTTTCGTTGTGCTTTCTTTTTCTATTGTTGTACTAACAAATAACATTTTAATGTTTTCTTCATTATGGGATAAAATTCATCATCTAAAATTAATCAAGCTTTTTTACAAAAGAAAAACTGAGGCTTAGAATATGTGATTCTTAAGTTTTATTTTTACTTTAATTTCTACCGTATTTGTATTTTATTTATTTTTTCAATGAATGTAAAGATATTTTGTAAATTGCACAAAAATTTCAAGAGGATCAACTAAGTATTACTCACATTTAATTGTTTTTTAACTACACGACTCTTTTCTTCTTAGCGTGAATAGTGTGCTTACCTGTGTGAATAAAAAGAGATTTTTCATCTTTTTAGATGTTGTTTAAGAAATACAAGTTGATTAGAATGCGAAAGTGGAACTCTTTTTTACAATGAGCAAGGTAAAAAACTGAAAATATTTCCACTTTTCAAAAACCGAGGAAAATGGTTCGTTTTTAACAGTCCAAATATTTAAACGCAGTTTTAAAACAAATGCTGTTTCTGTGGGAAAAAAATAGTACGTATTTTTCGTTTCTTTCTACAATTTTAGTCAAATACACTCAAAAGGCAAATATGCAAGTTCAGACGGTGTAACAGAATTATATAACATTAACTATAAAATATTTCTCCACGAGTTTGCATTCTAACGGTAAAGGGTCATTCCATAGTGACTAACGTAACATTCAGAGCTGATTTTGTAACTGTTTTCACTTGTAACTAAAAGGATAAAAAATATTTTTTAGTTATGCTGGTGGATTTACAATTTACATGGCATCTTTTTCTCATTTCTGCTAAGAATTTAAAACAAAATTACTGACAGTAGATATTTTTCAACACCAAAATAGCAGTCTGACTAACGTAACAGTTTTGCAACCCTGAAAATTACTGCTCATGTTGTGAGGCAAAAATTTCTCAAAGTTAAGCAAGTGTTAAAAATTGGATGATATATTTGAAAAATGTGTAAAGTTGGCTTTTAAAAACATAAAACACATTTATTAAATCTTTATTTTTTTTAGTCTTAAGTGTCACTTTTACTCAAGATGGTGTGTGACTAACGTAACGTGACTGACGTAAACATTTAATAACAAGCAGTAAACACATTACAAACTATTTATTATGGCTAATCTCAGTGATAATTACAATATTTTTTCAATTTTTTTAAACTTCTTATATTGTATGATTTTTATTTATTTAGTTATTTATTTATTTATTGATACTTTTTTCACTTCGATATTTTTTTTCTTTGGCTGAGGTTAACATTTCTATAGAATGACCCTTAATGCTGCTACGGCTAATCATAAAAATTTAAGATTGAAAAATTCTGAGGAAAATGTAATTTGTATAAAGCTTACTTACATTTAACGTTAAGAAGAAAAAAATAATTATTAACATAATTATTATAAAGTAATTTTTCTGGCTGAGTACTGCTACCTTTTACACTGGTACCTTTTCATCTGGAGCGAGTCGTGAAAAAAACTTGCTTCGTATGCTTGAAGTCGTGGGATCTATTCCCACTGGTGCTCTTGATGCTAATATATCTTTCGTATAGTTTGAATCATTCTGCTATTGTTAAATTTTAATACAGAACTGCGCTGCGTGTTGTCTAATTAGATTAAACTCTTCTTGGAAGCGGTGGCAGCTCCCTTTCGCAAAGCTATTGGACGACAACAAACAAACAAAAACAAGAAGTTCTGTCAAAAACTAAACGAGCCTACTTTCCCGTACATCGACATCTGCATTCTCGCATCTGATCATTATTCTCTTGATTATCTGAGACTGAAAATTATGTCAAACATACCTTTTTGCACTTAGAGCTGATTTCGAAAAGCAAAATATATCCCTCTCATCAGATGAAATAGACACGTAAAAAGTAATTAACGAATAAATAAAGTTTTGTCGCACCTTTTAAAGAGTGTAACTGTTACAGTTCCTCCGTAGAAAAAATCCTCCATCGTTTTCAAAAAAAAATAATAATAATAATAATAATATTAATAATAAAATAAATGAATAAATAAATAAAAGTACAAAAAGCATCAAAACACATTTTATCAAAGAAAGAAAAAAAAAACTCGTCCGTTAATAAAATGTCTCGAATTTCACTTTTAATCCGTTGCCAGTTGTTAGATATAAATAAAGAATAAAATGTTCTCGTTCTGTTTTGTTACAAAAAAAATCGTCTGCCAAAAAAAAAATAATAATAATAATAAATAAAATAAAACAAATGAATAAATAAACAAAAAATCGTCTGCACAGTCAGTCATTTTTTTCCTGAGCCTGCATTTCTGCCATGTTTGCGAAGTCGGAGTCGGAATCAGAGTCCTCACAGAAAATTACTCAGAAAAGTACTTTACAAACATTATTTATCAAAACCATTTTCTTACAAAGTTAGTTTGAAAGAAATCCGACTTTAAGTTCGGGATCAACATTCAACTTAAATTCCCCGTAGACGAATGTTAATTTTTTCTCTGAACGGTTCAATATTGAACGAAAAATGGTTCAAATCAAAAAGCGAAACATGGGAATGTATGGGAAAGACTCTCCGAGATCTTTCAAACAAAAAAAAAGTTTATACCATTCGGACGGTTCACTCAAAAGTTATTAGGTGGGAAAGGTTGCTTGAATGGTTCAATGTTGAACGAAAAAATGCTCAAATGGAAAATTTAAATACGGTAATGAAGTATCCTTGCTGAGATCTTTCTAACAAAAAAAAAAGTTTGTTCAAATCAGATTGTTCACTCAAAAGTTAGCATCGCGGGACAGGTTGTTTGAACGGTTCAAAGTTGAACCAAAAATTGTTCAAACCGAAAAATCAAACATGGGAATGAGCTGCACTCTCCGAGATCTTTCGAACAAAAAAAAGTTTATTCCATTCGGACGGTTCACTCAAAAGTTATTAGGTGGAGAAAGGTTGCTTAAACGGCTCAATGTTGAACCAAAAATGTTCAAATTGAAAATTTAAATGCGGTAATAAAGTATCCTTGCCGAGATGCTTCGAACAAAAAAAAGTTTGTTTAAATCGGACTGTTCATTCAAAAGTTAGCATCGCGGGACAGGTTGTTTGAACGGTTCAAAGTTGAACCAAAAATTGTTCAAATCGAAAAATCAAATATGGGAATGAGCTGTACTTGCCGAGATCTTTCCAACAAAAAAAAGTTTGTCCAAATCGGAATGTTCATTCAAAAGTTATTAGTGGGAGGGGGGGGCAGACCGACCGACCGACACACAAATTCCCCATCTCAATACCCTGCTTTCAAATTTTTAATTTTTCGATATTCATTTTACCTTTTTATTTTTTTTAACTTGGCGATATTTTTTGGACTTGGCGATATTTTTTGGACTTGGCGTTATTGCTATTTTTAATAATTTTTTCGTCTTTCTTTTATATTTAATTTTGTTAATAATGCAATTTTCTACAACAATTTTTAAAAATCTGATCATTAGAATGTTACGAAAAAAAACTTTTTTTCGAAATATATTTTGCCATAGTGCCGAAAAATTGTACAATAACTGTGTCCCACAAAAAATTTCCCCACAACACATGTTCACAACGCAACACAATTCAAACACAATCCCTCAAAGCTGTAACCTTCGGAAAATGTCACAAAAAAGTGAAAAAAAAATTCCAAAAAAAACTAGTATTTTTCCAAAGATCATATTTTGAAAATTAATTACAAAATCAGTTCTATCATGTAGTGGAAATGTTACCCAATGTATCAATTATAGCCCTCAAAAGTTTTATGAAATTCTGCACAATATTTAGTTGCGCCCTCTAACCTTAAAAAGATGAGAGAGAAGAAAAGTTTTTTTTTAAACTGAACTACTGTCTGGAATTGACAGTAACCGAGCCATAATGCATGTAGTTCTGCCTGAGCCCTGGCTTAAAGGAAGTAAATTACTGCTTAATGAACTTATTGATTGAAGAGTTAGATTTTAGATGCTTTGTCAATGACATCAGAGTTATGACGTTTTAATCTCTTCTCTATATCTTCTCTACTAATTATAAAGCTGAAAGTTTGTCTGGAATTCTGTCTCTTTCTATCTGTCTGCTACGCGCGTAGAGCAGAGACCGTTCGGTTGATTTTCATAAAACTTGGCACAAAATTAGTTTGTTGCATGGCAAAAAGCACCTCAAAGCGTTCTTTTTAAATTCGTTTTTGTTCTTTTTTTATAAAAAAATTGAAAATTCATTTTTCTCACAAATTTGACAAAATAGGGGAGAAATACTTCAGATACATTTTCAAGCCATTCCAAAGCTTGGACTTTTTTGCTTAAAATGATGTTTGTTTGAAGTTTCTACGAACATTATGAGAGCTGTAACAAATATTTCTAGAATCCCGGAATTCAAGGCTTACCCCTCGAGCAAGCCAAACGACTGTAAATGATTAAGTAAGAGAATAGAAAATCAGAAGTTATGACGGAATTGAACTTATTTTCTCAAAGGAAATCAACTTTTGTTACCACGATTACGTCTTTTAGCTAATTTGTTTGTTTAGTTTTTCATTTTTTACATTTTTTTCAAAAACTTTTTTTTTTAACTTTATTATACAGCGTTCCAAGTCTTTTTGAAATTGAATTAAATCGAAATGTTTTCAGTTGAATATAAATCATCTGCTTTTATTTTCTTATTTTTAATAAATACTATGACTAAATGTATTCAGCTGTTTGCTTTACATTTTAATGGAACCTACGATTTATGACATGTTTTGGCCGGGGGTGTGAAATGGAAAACTTATATGCTCTCACATAGCCTCTTTTCTTAGCTTCATTGCACGAATACAGCCGTGCGGGCATAGCTATTTAACTAATATAACTTTAAATATCATTTTAGAAATAATTAAAAACTAAGCCCTCTTATACTTCTCAAAGAACTTCCTACTTTCTATAAACCAACAAACCCTGGTAATTTTGAAAAGATAAAAATTATGTTTCAAAAATATTTTTAGCGATATTTCAAAACTTTTTTCATTCTCCCGGCCACCTTAAAATCATCAGTTTGTTAAAATTAAGACTTCGCTACGCAATACAAAGAAAACTCAAGCTCAAAAGTTGAAGAACTTTCTAACAACTGAAAATGAGGTACAAAAATCCAACCACACAGGACATAATTTGAGTTTATTGAGCAGCGAAATAATCATGACTGTCAATCATTTCCATGTCTTGAAAAGCATCTATGACTAACAATCATATCGTAAATTCACAATCCAGGCATGGTTCAGGGTGATGATGCAAGTTATGGCGCAATAAAACACAGCTGAAGCGGGGAAGATATTTTTTCTCACTCTTGGTAATGAGGAAAAGCTGCGACATGACTAAAAATCACTGCATAGAAAGCTATAAATACTGCTGATGTCTTTCCTCGCGATTTTCGCTGTATCAGGGGTAACTTTATGGTGGCACTGCATTCTTGGGGTATAAAATAGAATTTCAGCAACTCGTTATATGACTGCTAATTTAATTGAATATTTTGAGGGGGACATTGGGATGTTTTTTAAATTTTGATGAAATAAATGATTTTTCGGGTTTTGGTTCTTAAGTTTAATCTACTTCTTAAGCTTTAACTTCATGGGTAGCAAAAACTTTGTCTTCTGTTTTTTGTTGTGACTGCATAATAAGAGTTGAAGAATACAAATTTCATAAGTTTTATGGAGTAAGAGATGCTTTGAAACCAAAACTGACAAGGGGCCCGCTTCGCTTTCTTCGACCCCGACCCTGTCTGCTTTCCCGTTAAAAAGAAAAAAACTGAATAAAAATATAAATAAGTCAAAAAATAAAATCAATTTATTAATAATAGTTTTTTTCCGATGTTACAAATAATTATTCAGCACGATTCTTCCTTTTTGTGCAAATGTGTGCCTTGAAAATATTATACAACATTGATTTATTTTTAGCGTTCGTATCTGCTCCTTTCTATAGTAAACACACAAAGGCGAGTTTTACAAAATATTTTTTTTTCAATTTATCTATTTATTTATTTAATTCTTCTTCCTTTTCCCACTTATGGTCCACATACAGTTTCTTAAAATAGTTTAAGTGTCCCGTTTTGGAGAAAAAAAGTTATGGTTACCCTATTTGCATCAAATGCAATGAAGAATACATATCTTTCACACCACATTCGGTCTCAAATTAAGCAGTTTCATTTTTAATCAGTAGAAAATTAGTTTAGTTACTTTTAAAATACACGAGGAGAAATTGTATTCACTGAAAATAATACCCAAGAAGATGGAAAGAGTAAATGTTATTTAATGCTGAACTCAGATGCTGTTTCAGCGAGTGCTGACGGAGAAAATTTTTGAGTAAGCAACTAGGGCAGAAATTCAGTAAAGAAATAAACATGTATTCTGGCATTACCCAGATGCCATTATTTGAGGAATCAATAGCATAGGAGTGCTTTTGTTTTAGTTATTCTAATGTGATTCCAGAGGTGGACGTTTTATGGCTGAAATCGACAGTAAATTGAAGGTCTTGGGAGATGAAGGGTTTGTGTGACATAACAGAAATTGCGAGTGATTAAAGTTCAAAGTTTGATTGTTGCAGCTTTTTTTGTTTTCTGGTTTTTTCGTTAGGTTCCGCGTGAAATTGGTGTAATGACGTCTACTTTTTGATGTACCAAATTTTATTTGCTTACCTTTATCCATTGCTTACCGTTGTCCAGAGTACTCATTTTTTAAAATGTAACATAGCCCCTTCATCCTCCAAGCCCTTCAATTATGTATCATTATTTTAGAAAACATTTTCATTTTCAAATAGAAACATCTTGTTTAGAAATAACTTTTTGTCGAAAAAGTATGAAAAATGCTTCTTACTAAACGAAAATTTTATTTCAGAATTTAGTCCAAAATATCACATTTTAAGTCGTATGGTTAGCAAAATATTCAGATTATATATTTGTATTAATAACTATTGGTTTCAAATTTTCAGTCTGTTAAAGAAAATAAGAACATTAACTATTGAATTATTGTGTGGGGTCTTGTAAAAAGTATTAGCAAAACATGTAATTTTTATATTGCCCTTAACTAGTTTTCTGTTAATATCAGTTAGTATTTTAAAGACTAACTATTTGTTGCTGAGGGAAAGCCATAAATTGAATGCTCATTGAATTCCGATTTAGTCATTTTTTAAACTCAGTCAATATTTTTTCAGTAATGTTGTTAATGAAGACTCTATGCAATCATTTTTCAACATATACAGCAGGCTATTGCTCTCGTATAGTGCTTCCTGTTTCCTTTTTGATGCATCATCTTGCTTTTTGACTTCACCTCGTTGCCCTTACAAACAGGACTGCCTTTCGTTAAACCGATCGCTTCGATGGGAAGTCACGAGAGGTCACAGTGACCCCACTAAAAATTTCCGTATTCGGGAAATTTTTCAGATGATTTGGTAAATTTGAATGCAGTATTGCAAAACTGAGATTCTATTTTTTTCTTCATTTTTTTATAATACCTAATGAATCGTATTATTAGATGTTATGCATGTATGATATGTATGCATATGCGTATTTTATCATTCAATAAAATTTGAATTTTATGTGTCAAATTTAAGATTTTCCACCTCTCCCCATTTTAGCTCGAGGAACCCCTGTTCATTACATGGAGAAAACACAAAAAAAACTTAAACGCTTATCTCAGAAAGTGCAACGGAAACTTTCAAGGTATATGTATGTCCCTCATCATAGTGATTTGTATTATGGATTCGATATATTTATTTAGAGAATTATGCAACATTTTATTGCAGCTTTTGTTGTTTTATTTAGTTGGCGGATTATTAAAACTTTTCGCATTATTTAAAGGCTTGTTTTCTTATTTAGCGAATCATTTTTCCTTTTAAAAGTTCTTTTATTCTTGCTTAAGGGTTTGTTTGGACTTAAAGCTCATTTAAAATGTAAAATAATCCACAATGTTGCCAAATATGTAAAACAATTCTATTTAAATTGCTCAAACATATAGTCTAAAAAGAGAAATGAAGAAAACTAACAGAAAACACAGATCTTGTTTGCTGTTGAGGAAGAAATATTGTTTCCTCCCTCATTATATTAAATTTTTAAAAAACACATTCCGAATGTAATCTAAACATTATATTAGAACCTCACATCAGCAATAAAATAATGTAATTTTCTTTCTAAAAATGCAATGCAAATATTTTTCAGAGTAATGTCTTCTTTGTTTAGAATACAAACACGCTCCTTCTTAAAAGGATTAACTTTTATCAATACATCATTCCATTAGCTTGTTATGTTCCTTTATATTCCTTTCGAACCCACTCAACTTGGAACTTTTATAATATTTTGCCATAGCTACAACTTCTACGTGTTTTCCCGAAATTATAAAATAATGAATAATGTCTTGTGCTCAAGAGTGCTTCTGTGGCTTAGAATGAATTGAGGGATTAAGAATTCCGGGCAACTTTGATTTTGGCCAGCTAATTACTTTAGAGATTTGCCTTTGGGGAAATTTTTCTTAGAGTTAATCATTCCAAAGTATGCATGGAATAAAGTATTCAGTTTGATTTAGTATGCTCATCTAAGCATAATATTTTTTCTTATGATTTTCCCCCGGGAGCTGTTTTCAGTTTTTGCTTCATAGTTAAGTAAAATGCAGCAAAATATTTAACTTTAAGAAATAAATAAAAATGACTTATTAGTTTAATTTATCAATGAATTTCTATCGTACCGCACTTAAGTTTTTAGTTGTCTAACTCAAAAGTTACAAGTAAAAGATTGGCTGATTTCGGCTATACATAGACAAATAGGTAGATAGACAGATAGATAGATAGATAGATAGATAGATAGATAGATAGATAGATAGATAGATAGATAGATAGATAGATAGATAGATAGATAGATAGATAGATAGATATAGATAAATAGATAGATATGGATATATCGATTGATATAGATAGATATAGATAGATAGATATAGATAGATATACATCGATAGATAGACGGACAGACAGATACAATGGCTGCAAATATCAGGCTCCTTGTGTGATAAAGAGAAAGATGAACAAACATCTAAGGGACTTGCCATAAATGATTCATGATTTGAAGGACGAGGGCTGTTCCGAAAAGTAAAACAGTTTGCGACAAGGAGGAACGAGGGGCATCAAGAAGTGTGACATCACACATTTTTATGAGAATACTAGCTACTTGACCCGGCGTTGCACGGGCTAACTCTGAACAAAAATTTAACCGCCATAGTGGTCCAAGGCAAGTTTTACTGGTCTGGAACCAGTGCACCAGCAGTAATTTTGAGCCCTGATGTTTATGAATTGTGAATACATGCACGCATGCGTAGCAGAATTGGGGTCTTGGACTACAAAGCGTAAAAAAAAAAAAGCTTTAAATTCCAGATCGAAAAGTGATTAATTGTTAATATTCACAATGTTTCAAAACTAGAGATTTTTTTTTATTTTTAATAATTGTTAATCATTGTAAGAGCATGAAATCGCTCTGTAGTTATTTCATCACTATAGTCTGGAGAAAAAAAAGGAGTACAATATTTTTTTTCTTTTGCTCAGTTGACAAACTGTCATTTTGTGCTAAAAATCGTTATAATATGAATAAGTATGAAGATCAGCTAAAATAGGTGCTTGCACAAAAAATGAAACAGAAAGTCTTTGATGTAGAAGATAAATTGTCATGGCGTATATAACAGGTCCGTCATTTAGAGGGGGCAGGGGGGGGTCAACTGCCCCCTCCCCCTGATTTTGAGAAATCAATGCATTTACATATAAGTAGGTATGGTTTTTGTTGTTTTCTGGTGAAATTGTATTGTGTTTTTACCCTTTGCCCCCCCCCCCTGGAAAAACTTGAAATGACTGGCATGTTATATCAGTTCTTATTTGAAAAAAAAAGAAACAAATATTGATACAAGAAGTTTTACTATCTGCCCACTATTAGCAAAACCATTGAGGGAAAAAATTAAAAAAGGAAAAGAATAGTTAACAGCTGCAAAGTTATCTCCATGTCAGAAATCACATCAAGGGTAGAGGTAAATAGTTATTTTTATTCTTGAAAAATATTAATATAGTCAACGTTCATTGTAAAAAGCACTGTCGTTCAAACAAAATTGGTCAGTGTAACTAAACGTCTCTGCAACGTAAATGTACAACATATTGCACGTTAATTTCGTACTGTTTAAAAACATTGGAATAACTTTTATAAACTATGCTTTATGTTTAACAGGAATGAAAAGACTAACAAAATTATAAAAGTCTCGATAAAAAATATGTAGATTTTTTGTTTTTTTAATTAGCTTTTAAAGGGTATTTTTTGAGCAATTTAAAATTAGCAATAGCACACCAAACAAGTAAAAAAAAGTTGTGCAGAACCTCCTTATGCTCTTCTAAATAGATTCTCAATTTTTAGTCGTAATGGAGGGAGGGAGTAGATAACTTTCAACGTAATAACATCCTCAAACTGCAATCACTTATTCATCTCCAATTTAGTTCACCACAATACTCGGATATGATAAGATATGCCTGGTACAATTCTGGGTTATTACAAACACTGCTCAATTTGAAACACATTTACAATTTCGTTTTTGCTGGAAGTTGAGCTATGCATAATTTAAGTTTGTAAAATGATCTTGGCTTCACAATTGTCTATATTTTAATCTTTTCTTTTTTTTTCAGTATTTTATTTATCGGTAAAATATTTTTTACCCTTTTAACACGCTTCTTTCATTTTATTTACTGTACCTATAATTTCTATCTTATATTAATCTGTTGATAAAAATTTCTTAGAGTTTAACATAAGTAAAACATATGTAAGTAAAATTTTTTACTAAAAGGTGGTCCAAAAATAAATAAATAAATACCGTAAAATGGGGTGTATAGGAACAGCGGGGTCAATCGGAACAAAACTTCCCTACCGTATAAAGAAATTCTTCATAAATATACTATTGAGTATTTTTCGCCATGAATTTTTTTTTTAGAAAGGTAAGATCATAGGAAGTAGGAAAAAATTACTTTTGTCAATCTGGCAACGCTACTGGCTTCTAAAGAGGGCTGCACGTTGAATGCTAGAAAACATCACATTTTCATAGACTGCAAAACTTCATATGCAAGAACAAACCTTCTTATATTTAAAAGCTATGAGTGGTATGTTTCAATTATACATGTATCTGAACAACAGAATACCACATTAGAATTTACATTTTTTATAAGTTGTGTCATAAAAGTGAAGAATTCTGAAAAATGCTATAGGAAAAAAATTTGCGGGGTGAATCGGAACACTTAGTTCTGTTGTTCTAATTCAAACTTATTTGAAGGAAACTGTTTGAAAACTCAAGATTCTAACCCTAACTCTTCTAATCAAGACAAGGACAAGGATTTATTACTGTTTATCCCTTCTCGTGAGCAACTAGATCTTAGAATGACAAAAGTTGCAGATTTCAAAAGATTTTTTCTCCAGGAGACTTCTTTTTACTTAAAATAAAAGGGGGAAAGTCACATAGACTTTATGTAGTAAACGTCCAGCACACAGACAGTGATGAATAAGCGAAAAAATCTTTCAGGACAATCCCCGAAACCCAGAAATTTCAAAAAACTAAAGAAAAGGTAGAGTTCATCACAGGAGATGTTATGAAAAAACTTAAGCCAAGTCACAATTGCTAGTTTTAAGGACAAGTACATATTTGTGGACGACGTGAGTGACTTCCATTCATGTTAAATCTTTGTATTTCAATTCAAAAGTATTTCTTAAAATTACTTTTCATTTTTCATAAGTTCAAAATTATTTTGAATTTTCACAAACTATAAACGTTTACTGGTATTGAAATTATACATTTATTTGACAGTAATTATCTGTTCTTATTCTCCCCCATCAATATTACTCCTGTTTGTGAGACCTATTACAGATTAAATTGAAAAAAATAAAAATTTTAACAAGTGTTCCGATTGACCCCTATCAGCGGGGTGATTCGGAACACCCATAATTTGCTATATATTTTAATAGTAATTGTTCAAAATCTTTTGTCTTTGCTTGGAATATCAAAAGTAAAGCAAGACCGAAGTTTTTATTCAAAAAATAAAATTAAAAAAAAATCTTTTAACTGCTTTTTTTACAATCAAAGCTGAAAAGTGTTCCGATTAACCCCATTTTACGGTATATAAATAAATAAATAAAAACAAAAATATAAAAATAAGTAAGTAAAAAGAATGAAAAACAAATATATAAAAAAGTAATAAAAAGAAAATTTAAAAAATAAATGTGTACATTTTTTTTTAATTATAATAATCTCTACTAATAATAAAGCTGAAGGTTTGTCTGTCTTTCTTTCTGTCTGTTACGCACGTAGCGCCAAAACCGTTCGGTCGATTTTCATGCCACTTGGCACAAAATTAGTTTGTAGCATGTAGTTTTGCACCTCGAAGCGATTTTTCGAACATTCCATTTCGTTCTTTTTCTATTCGAATTCTTAGCGGAAATTCGATAAAATAGGGAAGAAATATTCCATACACATTTTCAAGTCTTATGTCATTCGAAAGCTTGAAATTTTCTGCACAAAATGACATTTTTTCGAAGTTTCTACGATCATCAGGAGAGCTGTAATAATTGTTTTAAGAATCCTGGAATTCAAGGCTTACCTTCAGTAAAGCAAGCCAAACGATTCTAAAATGGTTAGCTCGAGAATAAAATTTGTTTGAAAAGAGAGATGAAATGAATTATTTTATCAACGGAAATCAACTTTTCATGTTGTTACCATGGTTACGTGTTCATACTTATTTTTGTTTCGTTCTTTTTCCAGCGTTGCCAGACGTAGTATTTTTGATACTACGGTTGTATTTTTTCGGCCCAAATAAGGAGCGTAGTATTTTTCTGGCAACCCTGTTTCCAATATACTAATGACTTAATTAAAAGATTTGGCGGATTTTTTTTTTTTTTTTCATTTTCATAGATTTCGCATTTCAGCAACATTGATTTTGGCAACGTTTGGAAACAGTAGTATTTTGTAATATTTTTTTTAGAGGAGGCGTAGTATTTTTTTGTTTCAATTCTCTGGCAACCCTGTCTTTTTCCCGGTGAAAATGCTTTGGGACCCTACTTGGCGCGTTTTTGCGTGTCTCGCGGAATTGAAAGCTCCGAGAGAAACTACGCAAAATAGCCAGGGTTACCACGCTTGGCGCGCCTATCGCCCATTTAGCGAGAAAAGGGTACCTAAAGCACAGATTAACCAAATATCGTATCAATTGCGATATTGCATCGTTCTTTTTAAAGTGTTTCATTTCGGAAAATGTATTGTTTTGTTTTTTAAGCTAGGAAAGAAAACTTTCTTCTTCTTTTAAACTTTGGTAAGATTTCTGTTGGTTTCTGTGAGCAACAAAATTGTTCTTATTTTCTCTTTTGGCTTATTTTTGTGCATCTCCCTTGGGGTTGCATTCGAATGTTCCAAGGGGGTGTTTTACCCCTTTTATGGAGTAAATCAGTGTTCATTTCAATGCAGACAAAAGTGATATGAATTGGCACGACCACTTGGCGATATATCGCCAAGCTTTTGGTCACCAAGTATTTGCCGCCAATTTGGCGACATATCGCCAAGTTGGCAAAAAAATTGTTTTCTTTTTCTTATTTGGATTCAAGTTGGCGCTATTGGCGATATTTTGCGAAAAATCCACTGAATGACGTTTTAATCGGTGATATTTAGGGGATTAATCATTGTAAAACTCTTTTTTGCATTGTTTCGTGGCAAACTAGGGATATAAATGTTTGAACTGTTATCTTGCTCACTCCAAGCACTATTTTAGCATTTAAGGCATCTACTAAGAAATTTACACGTAAAAATAGGTAGCGTGGGGTCCATACCAGATTTTTATATCCTACTTTGAAGGAATTATAGTTGAATTACAACTAAAATAGAGCATTTTTTCTGTTTTTCAATTATTTTACAAATGAACTTTTAATTTTATACCACGGGCTAAGCCGTGCGGGTACCGCTAGTAATAAATAAATACATAAAATTTTAAAATAATTATGAATAAAATGAAAAAAAAAATGAAAGAAAAGAAAATATTTCTTTTTTAAATTAATAAACAAAAGAAAGATAGAAACAGGTGCAGTTAATAATTTTGAAATTTAAAAAAAAACAACCAAAAAGAAAATATTCTTGGTCAATTAGAAAAGAACTGGAATTAAGATTGCATGGTTGTCAGCGTTACCCAAGAAACACCACGAGGAGGTCACCATGCGACGTTTCTCGTCGGGGAGTTTTGATTAGGCAGGCCCCCTTGCCTACTGCCATTGCGAAGTTTTAATTAGGCAGGCCCCAATGCCTACTGCCGTTAGAGAACAAGAGCCAATGAGAACCAGACTTACATACTTTTAAGGAGTCACATTACCTCAAAAATGACCAAACTACCAAAAAAAAAAAATGTGTATTTTAAATCTAAACGTTATTTCAAACACATGGAATAATTACTTTACTGTAGCTCAAATATTGAAAACTAGCTAATTACCGCCGTTGTCCGGGTGCTTACTTATACAACATAGCTAATTATAATTGTTTTTAACTTATTTCATGCTACAATGAAATAGGTGAGCCTCAAATTGATAACTCATTGTTAATCGTAATATTTGTTAGAAAATGCTGATATTTAAATATATTAAATTTTATCCATTTGTATGCTTAAAAGCTTATCCCTATTACTCTATCTATTCAAAATTGAAAGAAAATGGCCATTTTTGACAAAAATTTGAATTTTGAGCTTTTTAGATTTTTTTTTTTTTTTTTAATTTCAGAACCCCGCCTATGTGAATTTTAGTTCATGGAGGAACCTCTGTGCCGAGGTTGATGAAAATCCGAGAAAACTGTGAATTTGTATAAAGAACAAACATACATACATACAAACAAACAAGCAAGTAAACAAACATGCATCCATTTAGTAATGAGTAGTTTGATTAGTCGTCCTTTAGATCATGCACGCTATGCGTCATAATGGAGAAGCAGAACTTTAAAGTGCTTTTTCTCGACGAACATTTTTTCGTGTTTTCATGTTACTGGAATCGCTAAGGATTTTTTTCTATACAGCTTTAAAAAATGCTTTTTGCACTCGGGATAATATATTTAACAGAATTGTGCATTAAGTAGGCACTTAATTAACTACTAAAATTTATAGAGCAAGTTAAATCTCTAAAGCCGAATTTTTCTGAGAAAATTTTATGACTTTTTCATGAAAATATCAAAATATTTTCTAATCAGTGTATGTGAAAATGAATGAACGGATTTATAGAGGTTATCATTGTGATCATTTAGCAAATTTTTTTTTAAATAAGTGCTAAAATAAAAAAGCCTTAAAGCTTTTAAAAAATTGAAAAATCGATTAGAAAATATTTCATATTCTCCAAAAAAGTGGGCCATCTTTCTAAGGTTTAAAAATCATTGTTAAATATATGTACTAGCAAAGGTTTCAAAGAATTACATCTTTCACTTATATTAAAGAAATTTGTTAAGAAGGTAATGTGACCCCTCAAGACCCAAAATTTTTCTGCGTAAGCACACCACAGCAGGTTAAAACGGTTCACTATTAGTTAACCTAAGTAGCACTGGCTTTGGCAGGAAACAGGCTGCAAAGGTTCGTCCAAAACTGAACAACAACGAGTCATTCCAAGTCAAGTGACATCGTTGTCTTTACCCTACCGTCTCCGATTTGACGAAATTTTATACAGGTGGAGACATGCCTTTGAGACTGACCTATACTAATATTCTACTACCAAAACGAAAATTTAAAGATTTTTAAAACAAAATAGACTTAAAAGTAGCGTATCAGCTTTAAAAGATAAATTTTTATGTTTAGATAAAATCGCAATTTGTGGAAATATTCGACACCCCTCCATTTTCTTTATTTGTGAGGTATTCCGGATGCTCATGATTTGTGTCTTGGAAGTAAGGCAAACGACATTCATAACCCGCACCGCCATGACCCGTTTATAGGGCAGACGACACTCATGTCCCTCTCCGCAATGACCCGTTTATAGGGCAGACGACACTCATAACCCATACCGCCATGACCCGTTTATAGGGCAGACGACACTCATATCCCACTCCGCCATGACCCGTTTATAGGGCGGACGACACTCATATCCCACACCGCCATGACCCGTTTATAGGGCAGACGACACTCATATCCCACACCGCCATGACCCGTTTATAGGGCAGACGACGACACTCATGTCCCACACCGCCATGACCCGTTTATAGGGCAGACGACGACACTCATGTCCCACACCGCCATGACCCGTTTATAGGGCAGACGACACTCATATTCCACTCCGCCATGGCCCGTTTATAGGGCAGACGACACTCATATCCCACTCCGCCATGACCCGTTTATAGGGCAGACGACACTCATATCCCACTCCCCCATGACCCGTTTATAGGGCAGACGACACTCATAACCCACACCGCCATGACCCGTTTATAGGGCAGACGACACTCATATCCCACTCCGCCATGACCCGTTTATAGGGCAGACGACACTCATATCCCACTCCGCCATGACCCGTTTATAGGGCAGACGACACTCATATCCCACACCGCCATGACCCGTTTATAGGGCAGACGACACTCAGTACAGTACACCCGTGAGGTTAGCCCCCCTGTACCTGTCATCTGAGATGACTTACCAGCATGAGGGACCTCACGGGCAGAGCCAGCCCCGTCCTCGTTTATTGATGATTGAGCGAGATTCGAAACCACATATACAAATACAAAGACAAATTACAAATACAAAAATACAGATACAATACAAAAATACAGATACAATACAAATACTAAAACAAATACAAAATACTTGACGAATTGGGCG
>JAXGGA010004330.1:0-89678 GCA_038373865.1 Uloborus plumipes
CAATGTTTGCGCTTTTTAGGCAATATTAGGAATAATTCTGTAGGATGGGCAAATATTCTAAAAATACAACGGACTGGCAAAAATGTGCAATTTTTCATAACGATTCCTGGAGACCTAAAAGTTAAATTTTAGTTCTAATACATTTTTTATTGTTAGATTGCACTTTAAGTAGTCCATTTTTGCACTTAAATAATTATTTTTGCTTTACACATAATATATGCATTTTTTCAAAAAATCATCATTTTGACTAAGATACTTGAAACTTCAAGCTAATCCCGGCATATATAAATATTTTTCAATTTCAAAACTAAATTTTTTGATAACTATGTGAATATAGTGACAACTTTTTATCAACTTGAAATTTTGAATATCCAAAAAAAGTTTTTCGTGATTCACACCAATGGACAAGGGGAATGTATTATTGTTCATGCCGTAAAGTTACTAAACAATACAAGGGACGCAGCGAAAATTATTTTGGCTTGTATAAATTTAAAGAGTGGAAGCTGGACAAATGCTCAACGTAACTGTAATTGAAGTTTTAAAAATGAGGAAACAAAACCATTTGGAAGAAAAGAAAGTATTAAGAGAAAAAAAATATATGCCAGGGTGAAAAGTTTCAGAAAAAAGTGTTCTTAGAGATGATGCTGTGAAAGAAAATACTTAATGATATGTCTTTCAGTTCTCCGCGGATATCATTAGAATCTCTTGGGATTTTAAAGAGAAAAAGCTGGGAAAACATAAAAGGGAATGTTACTTAAGGCATGACTTTAGACGTTTGTCTTTTCTACTTTTCCAAACACAGAGGCACTTTGATGCAAGTAATTTCTCATGAAGTCAAAACTCTTGTTATCTATCCACAGTAACGTGTACCAAGACTGTACGCTGGAAAGATTTAAAAAATAACCTAAAATAATTATTTATGTTTTGGTGCAATAATTCAAAAAAAAAAAAAAAAAAAAGAGAAAGACATTGTCGTATATATCACCAAATTTATTTAACTGGGAAAACAACCATGTGAGTTGCTTTTGTTACGGTTCAAACAAAGTGAATATTTATTTAATAGGCGTGACGTTAAGCGATTATATTTTCCATTGCTACAAATGTATCTCCACATAAGATTTTGATGCCCTACATAAGAAGAAATTACAATATATATTATACAATATTTTTTTTAAACCGAAAACAGGAAAAATAATGCCCTCTTAACTTTCTTACTGTAGGCATATAGTATGCTCTGTAAAATGATGGCAGTTAAAATTAGATTTCGATTTTTTATAATCAAAAACAAAATTGTAGTTTCCGGGGTTACTTTCATGACAATCAAGTAATGGGAAAAACTAAATTTGGTTACAGCCCAATTGGAATAACATCACAATAAATTCGATGCAAGTGATAAAGAGTCACTAAATTTTTATTGAAAGAAATCAGAACTAAATACGTGGCGTGAAACATTAAAGCATGCTTACCGAATTCGGTCAGTTGCTTGTTTTTTACTTACGAAAAATTCACAACGGTTGCATTTTTGTTTGCTAGTCACTTGTATGGTATATGTAGCTATCCTTTTTAATTTCGTCAATTAAACTCATGTAGAAAACTCTCGTCGTTTTCTTTGCCCTTCTTGTGAATTATTTCTCTTTAAAACAAGTAAACAAAAAAAAAACATTATTACAAAGAAGTTTTCAAGAAATATCCGTAGATACATGCTTCTGTGTTACAACTTCGTACAGGCGACGTATATGCGAGAGTGACTTATGCGTACGAAAGAAAAGATATAACTCATAAATACAAAAAACTACTTATTTTAAACTTTGTAAACTTTTTAAAAACATAAACAAATATTAAATCAATCAGATATTTTTAAAACGCAAAGACAACCAAGTTAAACAGACAACACAATGCATAATGCAGTTTTCTACCTTGACAATGACTTATTATAGTTCATTAATACCTAATGTGATACAGAGGAATACAAAAAAATGTATTTCAGTACATTATTCGAGCAAGCGTCCTTGCTACTAAATTTGTTTCAAACTGATTTAAATTATCCCATGTTTCCAGTTCATGCGGATACATAAATCAAAAGTAGGTTAAAGAAATTGTTTTGAGCAGTGTGCTTAAGAAAGTAGTTAAATACAGCGCCGTAAAATAGAGAATCAACGGTATTTCCGTTTAAATTCGTTATTTTTATTGTATCCATTCGCAATTAAGATATCTTAGATGATCTATATATTGTTTAAATAATAACAAAACAATAGACAATTTAAATGGAATCTCAAAATATTTGTATGGCATTGAATCGCTACAACACCTATAATTTGCATAAACTAAATCAAAGGATTAGACAGTTCCATCGGTATTTTAACAATAAATCAACCCATATGGACTCCTCAGGTGCAGTCGACAATTTTCTAATTAACTGGTTTGACAAAGTTGCTTTATACGGCATTTGGTATTTCCATAAAGTCTGCACAATTTATTCATCAAATCAGTTATGATTTATTTTAAGCCATTGCCATTTGTCGGACAAAGCATGCAATTTACTCATACGGTAAACAATAATTCTATTGGTTGCTTTAAAGTGTAGTTACCTTAAAACATTGTTAAATGTAAAGATGTGATTATTCAAGGAACATATTTCTTGCATTATTGAAACACTTCTCTAAAATATGTTTGCATCTTACTAACTTCTTTTGAATCATTAATTATAAACACTTATATTACAGTATATAAAAGATAAGTACTAATTAATAATATCACATTGAATAAACTAGTTTGATTTAGGCTTGCGTTCACCACGAAAAGAAAAATGCCTCAGTTACTAGTATTCATAATTACAACAGTACATTTGTGGTCATTTTTACCCTCCAAAGGTGGTGGTGTGCAAAGAAGTGTCTTGAACAACGTTCTTGACATTTGTGTTGAATTCTACCAATAATTATAATATTACAGGAAGACTAAAGGGACGTGTGGAATTTTTTTGTAAGTTTTCTAAGTGAGTACTTTTAGCAGCTTTAATATGAGCAATGGCCGCTCCATTCTCCGGTTGATTTTTCATGATTGAATAGTAAGAGAACATCAAGGCTATTTTGATTATGGTTATATGGACTTTATGCTAGAACACTAGGAGATGGGGCAATAACCTTGAAAAAAGATTACGTAACTCTGAGAATTAGCCTGTATAACAAACAATATTATTTTTAATGATTACCCCTTCCCCTGTTCAAAGAAATTGAAAACATTTACCTTTCGGTATACATATGTATTATATACTCTTAGGTCATATGTTTTCCATAATTTAGTCGCATCACAACCTTTAAAGGGTAGGTGAAGCTAGATCTTTAAGTATTTTTTATCAGCAACATTTAAAAAAAATGTTTAATCACAGCGGCTTCAAAATGATACCCTAAATATGGACAACGATATATTTGTTCTAGAAAACATGTTTTCTGTTTTTAAATTCATTTATAGGTATTGCACAAAATCAACCATTGTGTTTATCATTTTATATTAATGTTGTGAAATTGATAATGGGATCTAGGATATATTTTTTTTTATCTTGTTAATCAAGAAAATTTCGAAACGATTTATGACACAGTTATGTCATCAGTGCACAGTGCCTATGTTCTGAAAAAAATCCGAACCATTTTAAATTATTTCCCGGCGATGTGTCCACGAGTTTACTGTCATAACATGATTATTTGTAAAAACTTTTTCCTAATTGTTGAAAATGTCATTAGTGCACACTTAATGTCTCAATGTTGTGACATTAATTTAACTACCAATAAAAAATGCGCTCAATTTTTAAATTAGATGTTTGGCCTTTAAATCTGTTACAGTTCTCTCAGACCCAAACATGGTCTCTGAGTCCCAAACATGGCTGAAATACATTGCCTGGATATTATAAATTTGAAAGAATTTCAAAAAAATAAGTTATTTTAGTCGCACGCAATAAGCTGTGTAATTTCAACGTTAAATTTGCACTGCAATTCCTTATGTCTTGCTCGGTAAAATGCTCAAGATGCTTTTCTGATGAACAAGGAAAGTGCCGAGTGAGTACTATAAACATCTAAACTCTACTAAATCTGTATTCGTTTCTCAGATCGAAACAATTTTTGCGTTTTGTTGGATAAAACTACTGGCAGAAATGTGGCCCAATATTGCTCATTTTAATACACAACCTTTCTGATTGCTACAGTGTAAGACTTAAGAGCGAATGCGTATAAGATATTTTTCCAGATGGATGATTTTTTACATAAAAAATGAAAGGTACAAGATGCTCTTTTACGCCTTCCGCAATATTTTATGCATTAAACCATGTTTGAAGAACTGCGAAAAGATGTAAGTCAACATGAATCATATTGTATTTCATTAAGCAGCGAAAATATCTTCTTGATAACAAATGATAGCAAACTGACACCAGAAGCAGAAAACAAATCAGGACAAAAGGCTGAAGCACTATAAATCCAAATTTGTATCACTTCTACTGTGCCCACATAAAACAACCAAAAGCTCCACGAAATAAACTTTCAGACGGAGTGAATTTGTAAGAATGTTCGGTGGGAATCGTTTTTCATTGCCTGATGAAAAGGCAACAACAAACCTGAAAACCTGTTTCAACTGAATGCTAAGAGAAACAATTTTAGGTTTTTACATCATCGCTGAAGATTTCTTGGTTGACATAACAGCTGCACCAGTTGTTACAAAATGATAAAAAGTAAGATTATGTTTGAATGTAAAACAGAGAACATTTCTAAGGAAGTAGAGAAAAAAGGTTTATCTTTTATCTGAAGGGGATCGTATTATTTTTTGAATTGAGGACGAAAACCGATCATTTGGAATCATTTAACTTTTGATAAATCTTGAATTTTTTTGAAACATGCGAATAAAAGAACCAGAATTTTTTTTTTTTTTTTTTTTTTTTTTTTTTTTTTTTTTTTTTTTTTTTTTTTTTTTTTTGTAATTTCGACTCATCCAATATTTTTTTTCTGAAATTTTGCTTGGAAGAGATTATGAGTATTGTTAAAAAAATATCAAAAACTGGAAATTGCAACACATTTTTTAATACCAATTGTTCAAATTTTTGATATTTAGTTGCATTACAGTATTTTTTTTTATTGAGTAGAATCATGCTAGTCTTTACCAATAATTAATTTTCCTTCAACTTATACATCATAAAATACTGCAAGAAATAAGAAAAAAAAATGACAGTCCAATTTCACTCCAAAACTCCAAGGCAGAACTGTACTGTACTTCATAATATTTAAATAGCAATGTTTGCTATTACTTCCGTGTGGTATTAAAAATCTTTTGACTCTAACTTAAGTAGATTTTTTGTCAGTAGAAATATATCAAAAGTTTCAGAAACATGTTACGTATATTGAATATCAATAGCAAGCAAAGGAAAATACCTCAAGTTACTTATTTTTATTTTTAAAAATATTTTTCCCTAAAGAATGATCATTTTAAGCACTAAGCTTAATTAGTACTCACATTAAAAGAAGCAATTCACAGCAAACAAAATTTCAATGTGGTGTGCTTTAACTAATTTCCCCCATTGTTTGGCAAAGAGGGCATTTTTTTTTCGCATGGAGTGATTGTCCTCCTGGATACGAATGTACATTTAGATTAGTCAAAGCACGTTACTTTGAAGTTTCATTAAGAGACACAATTCTGCTCCTAGTTTGGTTTTAATTTATTCCTCATGCACAATAGTAATTTGAATATATGTTTTTGAAGGAACTAGTTCTAAATAAATTAGTTGTCTCAAATGGTGCAAGCATGCTCCATTTGTGATAATATGTTTATTTTTTAATTTAGCCGCATATTTTTTTTTTTTTTTTCATTTTACGATGTTGTGTGTATTGAATAATGATGCGGCTTTGAAAATAGTAAAGATTTAAAAATAGATGTTAAATTAAAATATAAATTATATTACACAAATGGTATTGTATCACGGACAATGAAATGTAAAATTCACAAATCATTGGTTAGCAGGTATTTGGTTTACTTATAAAACCAGTGAAGAGAGCCTATTATAATTTTAAACAATAGCATTAAATTAAATATGTTACTCACCATTTTCCTATTGTGTTTCTTGTACTGATTTGCTGATAAATATATTCTATTTTCTACGCTTACTACCTGTAGAAAACGCAGTATCCAAGACCAATTTTCACTTAACAGCATGGAATGTCAATGTAAGTACTGACAATTAATATGACTGAAATCGGTGAATTAGCAGCTTCATAAAAACATTAATGTTTGGAAAATGCACTTTTCTTTTTCAAATCTATACATGTAGTAAAAAAGGAAAAAAAAAATCTGAATAGAAAATGAAGAAATCGTAAACAAAACTTATAGTTAGAAATTTATCTGCAAACATCCTCCCTAATTTATTGTCTTTTTTATGTACCTAGATAAGTAGGCAAATAATAAAATGAGTAATCTTAAATAAAAACCGAATTAATATTAATAATATTAAATAACCGAATTAATATTAAATAAAAAAGAAATACTAAAGTGCACTGCAAAAAAATGACTTGTTTTTACAGTATAATACTGGCAACCGAGGTTCCGATTTCAAACTGTAAAATGCACAGTAATAAACTGTAAAAGTAGTTATTTTACAGATTATTACTGTAAATTAAGCAAATTTACCGTTTATTTAGTTTTTACTTTCTTCTATATCTAATATACAGGGTGGTCCTAAACTCATGGTACAAACTTTTAGGGTAGGTCAAGGGCATTGTAACAATGACTTTTTGTATAGGAATGTATAGTCGCAAGTGACGTGGTGAGGCGTAAACAGGGGAAATGACAGCCGAAAGGAAAAACAAAGATTTTATTCAAAGCGTTGTTGACAATTGTCATATTTACATTAAGTGTTCAAAATTGCGTCCACCAGTAGCGATACATGCTTGACAGCGTCGGTGGAGCGATTGGCGTACACGTTCAAAGATGCCTGGCATTTCACGCACACTTGCAGCAGCTACAGATATGCGAGCGACGAGATCCTCATCTGAGTCAACTGGAGTCTCATAAACAAGATTCTTTAAATGTCCCCAGAAAAAGTAATCGAGGCTCGATAAATCGGGAGATCGGGGCGGCCAAGGGACTGGTCCACCACGCCCAATCCATTGAGCACCAAACGTGGTATTCAGATAATTCCGAACATTAATGCTGAAGTGTGCTGGCGCCCCATCGTGCTGAAACCACATGCGGTTACGAATGGCGATCGGAACATCATGCAGCAGTTGTGGTAACACTTCCTTCAGAAAAATAAGATAGCTTTCGCCACTTAGTCGCGTGGGTAGCAAGTATGGGCCAATCAAAAAGTCGTGCACAATACCAGCCCACACATTAATACAGAAACGTTGTTGAAACGCATGTGGACGCGTTGCATGTGGATTATCGGTTGCCCACACATGGGAATTGTGCGCATTAAAGACACCCTCGCGTGAAAATGTGGCTTCATCTGTAAATAGCACATGATCTACGAAATCCGGCTGCAATGCGCATTTCTGCATCATCCACTGGCAGAAGTTCACGCGGAGAGGATAATCTGCGGGATTCAATGCTTGTACTTTCTGAAAATGGAAGGGGTGTAAGCGATTTTCGCTTAACACTCTGCCTACAGTCTGATGACTCACACCTACGTTATGTGCAACAGTTCTTGTGCTTGACTCTGGTCTATCAGCCACAATGTTCAAGATGGTTTCTTCCAGCCTTGGAGTGCGTACAGCTCTTAATCGACCAGTGTCATGTCTGTTGACGCCGAAGCCACCTGTTTCACAAAGTTGACGATGCAACCGTTGAAAAATTCTGTGATCCGGCATTCGGCGATCAGGATACTCCTCGCGATACATTCGTAACGCAGCTCTGCCGTTACCATTTGCACGACCGTACATGTAATGCATGTCTGCTTTTTCTGAATTCGTGAAGTCACCCATCTTCTACGGCAGCACAATTGAGAATGGCGCTTTTCCTCATTGCGATGCATCATATTCAACAGCGGCTGGACATCTACTGCCCTCTACTGGCAATGATACCAACTGATCCCTCCATTTTTCTTTCCTTTTATTTCTCTTGTTTACGACTCACCGCGTCACTTGCGACTATACATTCCTATACAAAAAGTCATTGTTACAATGCCCTTGACCTACCCTAAAAGTTTGTACCATGAGTTTAGGACCACCCTGTATAGAAGAAAGTATTGGTTTCGTGAAAATTTTCGAATGTTGAATTTTGACGGATTTGCACGTTTTGAGGTGCGCTGAGTCCATTTCGACCATCTTTGGAAAATGTCTGTCTGTGTGTGTGTCTGTCTGTGTGTGTGTGTGAGTCTGTATGTGTGTGACCAGTTTTTGTGGCCGCACTAGAGCAAAAACTACTGCATGAAATCAAACAAAAATTTTTGCACATATGTACCACCATGTGAACTGGTGCAACTGACTTTGTTTAGCGAATTCCTCCAAGGGGGGTGGAGCAATCGCACGTGTTCTGCGCGTAGGTGATTGTTATATCTCAGGAAGTAACCAGCGGAATCAAACGAATATTGATCCATAGGTAGACCCTAATCAGTACAGGTGCTGATTCAATTTGCGTGTCAATATCTCGAAGGGGGGGGGTGGAGGAATCGCACGTGTTCTGCGCGGTGGTGATTGCTATATCTCAGGAAGTAACTGGAGGAATCAAACGAAAATTGGTCCATAGGTAGACCCTATTGAGTACAGGTGCTGATTCAATTTGTGTGTCAATACCTCAAAGGGGGGTGGAGCAATCAAAAGTGCTTCTTTTGTCATTGCACCTACTGTATCTCGAGAAATATTGTTGCTATTTGAATGAAATTTGGAATAACACTAACCCAATATGAAAGCAAGCATCGATTAAATTTTGGCGCCAATCGCCTCAGGGGGATGGTGGGGTGATTTTTGCGCTTAGTCAACAATGCGAAAAATTAATTCATTAAAAAATCGCTTTCGCGCTATTTAATTATCAAAACATCTGAAAACTTTCAATGATTTGAAATTTTTAACTGTTGCCAATTTCTTTTTACTAACAAATAAAATGTTTGCAATTAATCTAAACAAGGCTTTTGTAATGATTTCCAATTTCGCTCATTGATTCTGCATTTGCAGGGTTATTACGATAATTGGGAAATTGAAGCTGTTTCCGATTGGGCGAGTACGTATTTTACTTTGTAACTGGAATTCATAAGATAGATATAGAAGAAAGTTTCGTGACGGCCACGACAGCTAGTTTTACTTTTTACAGTTATTAAAATCTTTCTCCAGAATGATGAGTTATGACATTGGGACAATGTTTACCTTTCTTGGGGGGGGGGGTCTAAATTGGGTTAGGTTACTTTTATTTGTTAATAAACTTCAATCTGCTGTTATATCACGTTCTTTTTCATTAAATTCTCAAACAAGGAAAACCATAAACATTGTTTATTTTATGCCTCAACTTACCAGAGGAGCAGTATACCGTTATTGATCTCAACTTTTGATTAAAATGCAAATGTCAATACTTATATTAGTGAAATTAATAATTATTATTAGTTTTGAAAGTGTATTAAGATTTTTTCCGCATAAATTTACTCAAACACCTGATTAAAATTTCGCCACACATAACTAATATTAACTCCAAATTTAGTGTATAGCACACGTTGCCACTAGTACACTTAATACTATACCTAAGTACTATACATAAGTACAATGCATTCTTTTAATTCCAAAGTATGCGTACAGGGAAAGAGGAACATCTTACTTGTGCAAATATAACGCACTTTGCCAGTGATTTCGCTAACGTTATTACGTTAGCGAAATCACTGGCAAAGTGCGTGATAGTATATGCAAAAGCTTAATTTTCCTCTTTTTATGCTAGAGTAACTCTTTTTACAATATGTTTCAAACATCTATCAGTTTAGTAAAGCAACAGCATGAAAATACAGGGCGTTTCATATTGAATAGGGTAAAAAGGATAGCTCAGTGTCCTAATAGATTTATTCATCCAAAGCCAATTTATTCTTCAACTACAATTACACAAGTTTTATTTAGCAACAGTTAAAAATCATCGAATGACGAACACGGCGCTAGAGGCGTTGTTAAACAAAATGTCGTCCATGCAAAAGAAAGCATGCTGCGTTTTCGTACAACAATTAATGGGGACGTTTACCACGTGATGGGAACGTTAAGACGTTACCTTTCTGAGTGGTTGCTCTCTCAGCTGAGGAAGCTGTTCCTTATTTACTTCTGCAGCAAGATGGTGCTCCCCCACGCTGGAATAAAAACGTACGTGAGCTCCTGAATGAGCGTCTACCCAATCACTGAATTGGCCGTTTTGAGAAAAATGATTTAACATTTCTTTCTTGGCCGGCAAGATCCTCAGATCTGACGCCTTCTGATTTTTTTCTCTGGGATTTTGTTAATACTAGAACCGCCGAGTGGGTCAATTTGACCCAAAACGAAGTTTCGTTTATCGCCATGCAAAAAGTATCGCTGGGAAAAAAAATCCTTTTATGACTTTTAATAATTTTAGATGATCAACAATTTGTGTAATTGAAAAATTTGTAACTTGAATATTTTGCGGTCATACGAAATTTATACCTAGAACTGCCGAATGGGTCAATTTGACCCATACGATACGATACGTTAGTGTGCAAATGACGAAAAACAGTCGCATTTTTTCGTGAGAGGTTGTTAAATACTCCTTCCTTACACTTGAATTGTAGAAATAGAATGCCCCAGAAGGGGGAATGGTCAAGATCTTAGGTCAATGTTGCTTTATTTAGTTTGAAGAGCTTACGATTCTCCATTTACGTTCGTTCGTTGACAAAAGTTGCTGCAAATATCGAGATGACAGTTCGAAGGCGTGTTTTCATTTTTTGTTTTTACTTTCTTCTATATCTAATATATAGAAGAAAGTATTGGTTTCGTGAAAATTTTCGAATGTCGAATGTTGACGGATTTGCACGTTTTGAGGTGCTCTGAGTCCATTTCGACCATTTTTGGAAAATGTCTGTCTGTCTGTGTGTCTGTGTGTGTGTCTGTGTGTGAGTCTGTATGTGTGTGACCAGTTTCTGTGGCCGCGCTAGAGCAAAAACTACTGAATGAAATCGAACAAAAATTTTTGCACATATGTACCACCATGTGAACTGGTGCACCTGACTTTTTTTAGCGAATTCCTCCAAGGGGGGTGGAGCAATCGCACGTGTTCTGCGCGGGGGTGATTGCTATATCTCAGGAAGTAACCGGCGGAATCAAACGAAAATTGGTCCATAGGTAGACCCTACTGAGTACAGGTGCTGATTCAATTTGTTTGTCAATATCTCGAAGGGGGGTGGAGCAATCGCACGTGTTCTGCACGAGGGTGACTGCTATATCTCAAGAAGTAACTGGCGGAATCAAACGAAAATTGGTCCATAGGTAGACCCTATAGAGTACAGGTGCTGATTCAATTTGTGTGTCAATATCTCAAAGGGGGGTGGAGCAATCAAAAGTGCTTATTTTGTCATTGCACCTACTGTATCTCGAGAAATATTGCTGAGATTTGAATGAAATTTGGAATAACACTAACCCAATATGGAAGCAAGCATCGATTAAATTTTGGCGCCAATCTCCCCGGGGGGAGGGTGGGGTGATTTTTGCGCTTAGTCAACAATGCGAAAAATTAATTCATTAAAAAATCGCTTTCACGCTATTTAATTATCAAAACAGCTGAAAACTTTCAAGGATTTGAAATTTTTAACTGCTGCCAGTTTCTTTTTACTAACAAATAAAATGTTTGCAATTAATCTAAACAAGGCTTTTGCAATGATTTCCAATTTCCCTCATTGATTCTGCATTTGCAGGGTTATTACGATAATTGGGGAATTGGAGCTGTCTCCAATTATTCGGGCGAGTACGTATTTTATTTTGTAACTGGAATTCATGAGACAAATATAGAAGAAAGTTTCGTGACGGCCACGACAGCTAGTTTTGTGATTGGTATATGAATAAATCATGTCACGACGCCGTAATCTTACCGTCAGTGAAGCGTTAAAATATTTACAGCAATTACCTGAAAGTGATTCAGAAGGTGAAGATGACAATGAAAGTATTTCAATTTTGAATAGTGATGATGAATACCTGCCTGCTAGAGAAGAAAATTTGGATTCGGATACAGAAAATGAAAGTGAAGATAACTGTGAAATGCCTGGCCCTTCTCATATCAATAATGACCTTTCATCTGACACGAAAACAAAATCAAACATTCCAAGAAAAGATAAACATAGAGAAAAACATTTGAAAAAGGAACCAACACTTGCTTTCAAAGTAGGAAATATTGAAGTTGGCAAAGACGGGATGATTTGGAATGTCGCTGAAACTGGAATACACGATAGGGGAAGAAAATCCAAGAGTAATGTTTTGAAAGAAGTTGAAGGCCCAACACCACATGCTAAACGCAATGTTATCGACAACAGTCCTCTAAGTGCATGGACACTTTTTATAGATGAGTGGATGTTGAAACACATAAAGAAATGTACTGAGGATGAAGCTCATCGGCAGATTCAAGATGAACAGCGGACACTAAAGCTTGCTGAGGTATTGAAATCCAAACATACCAGCCTTGTAGGGACTGTGAAACGTTCGAGAAGAGAAATCCCAGTTTCTCTGAAAACGTCAAAATCTGCATTGTATTCAACAACGGTACAACGGTATATAATAAAGACGTCAGTCTTACTGTTTATCAAGGCAAAAAAAAAAATAAACACGTTTTGTTACTAAGCAGTCTTCATCCAACCGTAGAAATTTTGAATTACCCTAAAAAACTGCCTAATACGATTGCGTTCTACAGTGTAACAAAGTTTGGAGTGGACATGATTGACCAGATGGCCAGAAAATATACGGTCAATTCTGCTTCACGTAGGCGGCCGGTGCAGGTTTTTTATAACATTTTGGATCTAGCTGCAATCAATTCCTGGGTTTTATATAAAGCTATTACTGGGCTATCTATTAGTAGACGGAAATTCATTCAAGAGTTCGTGGAAGAATTGAGAAAAGAGTTTGATCTCTCTCGACAAAAAAAAAAAGTCTGCAAAACGAAAGTATGAAGCAACAAATGGAAGCAAAATTAATGAAGCTCAAGTTAAGCAAAAACGAGTCCGATGCCACAGTTTGAAATGTAAGAACAAAACTATGAACAACTGTTCAGAATGTAAAGTGCCTATTTGTGGAAAGTGTACAAAAATAATTACAAAGTTTTGTGCACAATGCAGACCGTGAATCAGATTCAATGCTCTGTAAAATTAGTAAGTAATTGAGATATATATATATATATTTATATATATATATATATATATATATATATATATATATATATATATATATATATATATATATATATATATATTATATATATATATATATATATATATATATATATATATATATATATATATATATATATATATATATATATATATATATATATATATATATATATATATATAATTTTGTTTAACTGTCTAAACTTATTCAAGAGAAATATTATGTTTTTCAATTAAATTCAGGACATTTGTATGTGTGGGTGTGACTTTGTTTTTTTTAAAGAGAGATGATATTATACTCAAGCATATAGAATCTCTAATACTATGATTTTTCAGAAACTAAGTCAGTTTTTCGTGATTTATGTGAATTATATATGTAAATTCATAGAAATATTGATTCCTATTTTTAAAATAAAATGTTTTAGTTAACTAAGTTAAGTTATTTTGGCATATTTTATTGATTTTTAAACTGGGGTCAAAATGACCCACTCGGCGGTTCTAGGTATACCGAAAGTCCGGCGGTTCTAGTGTTAAAGACTAGGTGTTAGTGCCTCCATTTTCTCAGAACTAGAGGAACTGAATCAGTGGATAACTGCGGTGTTGAACTTCATCACAAGGGATATGCTTCACAAGTGTGTTTGTAACTTAATTACCTTGTATACATTGGTCGTGTCACCCGAGGGGCACATATTGAGCACCAGTAGAAACTTGAATAAATGCAGTTTTTAGATTGATTTGAATTTTAAGAATATATCAATTACAACGCTCACAATAGTGTTCTCGTTTTGTCCCATTCATTATGAAACACCCTGTATATACCTATCGTATAGACGCTGTATTTCTGTTAAGTTATAAAAAAAAATCAGTTGCAAATTTAAATATGTTTAAGAAATATTTAAAACAGTAAGTTAAAAAAAAAATTTGTATCAAACATTGGAATTCTATCTTGCGGGCATTTCACTTCTTCTTTAAAAATAAATTATATATTCTTTTAGTTATGAATAATAATATAGTTATTTTTAATCATAAATTATATTCAAAATGTTTACTATTGTATTCAATTTGATCATACATTTTAAGTACGGATTAGCCTTGAAAAGAATATTATAAATATAAGCAATGAAATAAAAGCTTCTTTTTTTACAGTTACATTAAGGATTAATAAATAATCAGGCTTCAAGAGCACTTGTTCATGGTTGAACACTTTGTTCCTGTTTTTGAGCCGAAATCTAAGAGAGAGGAAAACTCATTTAATTCTTCTAGCGATCACAAATCCGTTCTCAGATAATCAAAAGAGATTACACGCCAGGATTGTTCTTGTTGCTCTGCTTGTTGTGAAAGCAATTTATTTGAAGTATTCGTTAAATGTAAGTAGAAACTGATCTTGAAGAATGTAGAAGTAATTTATTTTGATTTTTTGCGCAAGAATTTTATTGAAAAAGCGGATTTAAGAGGGTTTTATAGTGGGAATGGTTTATAACCCGCTTCTTGTGTTTTTATTTATGTACAAATGCTTTTCTTAACGCAAGGTTTTTTTTTTTCTCGAAAAAGAAAACAAAAAAAAATATTTTATTTGCAATATAAAATTGTATAAATTTTTTTCGCGAAGTATACTAGAAGATCATATTAAAACATCAATATGATTTTTTTTATGTACGCTCACAATGATCGGTACCAACAGAGTGATATACAAGTGGTTAAGCACTTTACTACCAAAAGCGAGCGATTTGAACTTGGCTCTAGCTAGTATATTTTGGAAATACAGAAAATTGACAGCATACACATGTTTTTGAATCTTATAAAAGACACCTAGATTATTAATTTGTCATCGTTTAATACTGGCACTAATAAATTCTCAGGACAGTTTTGCACGAAAGAAAGCCAAGATGCATCCACCTGTTTAGGAAACTGGTCATTAAAATTATCTTAGTAATAGCGCAAGAAAGCTACATAAAATAATAGATTTTATTTTAGAAATTACACCCAGGTCGCCAAAAATTAAATTTTCCAATGCAGCCCCTTTAGCAAGGGATATAACAATAATCTGTAATATTTAAAGTTGTTTGCTTTAAAAAAAAAATAATTATGATTTAATTAACGATGTTAATGTTCTCTTAGTTGTTTGATATACTGTCGGCAGAGCTTAAACGAATACTGTCGGTTCAAGAAATAGTATTCGATTAAACGGGGTATTCGATTAAGCGGGGATATTTAACTTTACGTCTATGGCATCCGTTCCGAGGTATTTAATTCGTATAAGCGGAGTATTAGTTTATCCGTTACCCGATTAAGCTGGGACGACTGTATTTTGAAAGTATTTTCATTGGTAAGAAAACATCATGAGTTTATTGTCAGAAAAGTTTCCTATAAAATGTAATTAAATAAAATAATAATTAATTTGAAAATGCAAAAAACGTTTATTTTATCAATAGCAAATGGGTTGTTAAATAATAATGTTTTGTGAGTGTCACAAACATATCCTTAATGGCAGGGGTGACTGAAATATGAAACTTGTGTGAAAGTAACGTGAGAGTTACCTAAGGGTTCCTGTAGCTTGACAGTCAAATACGTGTCTATAAAGTTGTCCACCAGGATGTAGCAATAAATGTCAGTCCTCAGAGAAATCACTTTAAAATCATGAACATAAGGTAACAGTTCATGTTAGTCCATTTAGACATCGCTTTAAATCCACCAATAGGATGTAGCAACTAATGTTAGTCCGTTAAGACGCCAGAAACGACGTTGCCTTAAAATCTTCATAATATCACTAGTTACAAAATAATTGCCGCATTGATGTCAGATGATGAAACATGTTGAAAAATCGTTCGGCGTGACTCTTGTGAAACGTCACTCTTTTCCAGTTTGTAAAGGTGACTGTTTTTATTTAGAGTGACGTTTATGTAACTTTGCCGAAGTATATTGTATTCGTAGAATTAATTGACAGAAGATTTTTTCTTTTCTGCGTACAAATATTTCACAAAAGTAATAATTTGAATGTATCATGTTTACTCTAAGTTAAAAAAATATTAGAAAACTAAAAATATGTTTTATTTTAATGTCGCTTTACCGATCTACTAAAGCACAAAGTAATTTCTATAATAACTAAGTTAGTCTAAACGTTCTGTAAATAACATTTAATTCAAGAAATCCAATAAATGACAGCACAAATAAATACGTGCTACTGATTTTATTTCTGTTTCCGCAAAAATGTTTCCCTAAAAATCCAAGTGTTGGACCTAAAAAAATTTTATTTATAGCTTTTTCTTTTGCTACAATTAAGGGTTTAATATTGTAATGATTTTGTAAAAATACATTTTAAGCACGCGCGAGAATGAATAATCATCGTTAATATTTCCTTGAAAGATAAATTCACATATTCTTGTTTTTTATAGTAGATAGCAAGAAGAAAAGCAAATCAAGTGTTTTGTTGGCAGGTGTGATTGAGTGGCATGTTCTGCTATAAAAAGGATAAAGCATCGAAAGCAACTTAGCAAAAAGTGTATATCCTTGAATCCTTTTCCTCCACAATACATGTGTTGAAGATTTAGGGTATCTTCTTTTCACACGAAAAAAGGGATACGGTTTTTCCGGAGATATTGATTTGAACTGGGAACACCTAAATACGCTTACTTAGATATTATCTTTTATCTTGAACAATGCTGGCTAATTCTATGCATTCAAAAAAGTTTTCCTTGTGAAAGAAAATGAAAAAAAACTTTTTTGCTGTAGTAGTGTGCTCAAATTTCTAAAAAAATAGATCTTACTAAGGATATTTATTCTTACATATAAACCATTTGGCATTGGTAAAGTAAAAAGTGTTTATGGTATTAGAAGTTTATATATTGTAAAAAAATAACAGCACTAAATAAATGAGCGATAAATATGATTTATATGTGCACATTATAGTAATAACTAACAATATCTAGGGTAGTCCTGGAGTTAACCCTTTATAAGGCCGTGGTAAGTATACTTACCACCAATTTCATCAATTATTTTAAATGTCTAACGTACTCCCTTTTACCTAAGGTATAGTAATTACCTTTAATACTCAATTCCTTTAGTAGATTGTAGAATTTACTAAATAACTTTAGTATATACTAAATGTATTTGCAAAATATATTCGTAAACAGTACAACTTATAAGAAATAAAGGGCCCGTTAAAGGGTTAAGAACCACAATCGTTTTGCAGATGCGTAAAACATCCCATGGTGTATATGGCATAGAATAAATCATTAAGCGCAACTTAATTAGAAGTATAAAGTATGTTTAATGCGATTTTTCCGAAATATATTTTTAGACACATGTAATTATTATTTTCCAACATCTTTTTTCTGAAACAATATACTGCGTCGTGCCATGCTATAATATCTGATTAATCATGAGATCTTAAGATGATTGAGGCTTCTTTATTTTCCTGAGTTTTGTGATCTCTCTCTCTCTCTCTCTCCCTTTTTTAAAAAACATTTTGGATTTTTTAAAATAACTGCTTAGTGTGCATTCCTATTAAAAATAACACCTAAAACAACTAGTGTTTTCTTAATTATGGCCTTTGCATTCGCTTAGCTCAGTTCTGAAATAAGATACGTTATATTTAAATACTTAGCAGGTGATGACGATTTCTGACTACTAATTCTAGGTCATGCGACTGTTAATTGATACTTGAGCTTAATAGTACCTGATTTGATTAATTTGCCTCGTCTTGTGTTGTGCTTTAGGTGTCAGATCCTAAACTTTTTAGCCGATGTCTTAAACTCATGGTTTGTATAACCGCTATTGTTAGAAATACAAACATTTGCGTGTCGAGACTGTAGACGTGAGAGTTTTTATTCTGCAATATATTTTGACAAGCCATGGATTATGTTTATCATTAATTGTAGGGATCATCACCCCACCTGAACGCAATACATGCAATCTAAATGCGATAAATGCAACCACAGAAGAGAGAATGCAAAAAGAGTGCATGAAAATTTTCACGTCAAGGTTGTTAAAAATGCTTTTAAATAGATGTCTTTACTCAAAAACCAAAAGTCTGCATTCTTTCAAAAGTTTGAAGTACTCGAAACTCATAAATATGTGCTTGTTTAAGTTCAGCATGGAAAATGCTAATAAAGAATTAAGTGACGCTTAAAATGTAAAAAAATATGAGTTTTAGAAACATATTTAAAATCACTCAATATAAAGTACTGCGTTTAAAGTTTTCTTCTAATTATTATAAATACGAAACCAGATGATAACTGATATTTCGTAGAAACGAACCACTTTCACGAATTCAAGAAGCAGTAAGAAATATCAGCACATTCCTTCTTCTTCGAGAGCATCGCCTTCACACATGAAACGAAAAATTACCTTTAATTGAGAGACATATGAATAAGTTTATCGAGGCATTAAGCTCTCAAAGAAATCTTAAAATAGCTACTTAACAGCTCATTAGCGTACATATAATTTTTTTTTTCTCGTTCGTATGTATGATTACCACTTCAGGTTTTTCGTGAGTTCTTTAAGAGGTGAAGAGAAATTGTAATCATGTCCCTCTCGAAGGTAAAACTAATTATTAGATAATAGTAGGAGTCAAAGTTTTGCATCAATGGCTGATCTCATAACCTTGTTTTGCATGTACATTGCTTTTGCTCACGTACAATTAAAATTAAGAGATATAGAGTGATTCGGAAGCATTTATAGTTCTTGAAATTAGAAATAAGGTGATTTTTGAGAAAAATAGCATTATTATCAAATGAGCATACGAAGTATATAATAACTTACAATAATACTATTTATCATATGCGTCATTAAACCTATTTTTCCCCATTACCTTTCAAAGTTTTCAATTTTTGGATTACATTCAAACACAGAGAAAAAGCTTTATAAACAGTAATATAGATAAACAGAATTTGCGAAGAATTGTATCTATGGTGTTCAAGAAAAGTTTGAATTACATCAACAGAAGAAAACTACTGACATGCATTTCCGTCCTTGTTACATAGCCAATCCTAGTATTAACTGTTTTTCTTTTTGTTTTTTTCAAGTTATTTCACTTTTTTTTATTTTTCTATGTGCTTTTCAAGAATAATACAAACATAAATATTTTACAAGAACAGTAATATTTTTTTAAATGCAAAATATGGACGTTTTTAACTCGATTTCATTAAAAAAATGTCCTTTATATTTTGCTTTGCAAATAAAATAGAAAGTTTTTATTAATATTCCTATGCTACAAAGAGGATTATCACAAAACTTTGCATTCAAAATGTCCTACTTCTAATAAGGCAAAGATAAAAAAAAAATCCTCTTGAGTTTTTGAGCTTGTGGAACTTAAGAGGATTTCCTAAAAGCGTCTGCCAAAAGCATTCAACTATGCTATAATGCAAGGAATGAGAAATCCATTTATAGAAAATAATCGATTGATGCTAAAGAATGGGCTGTGGAAAAACTATTGAAGGAGAAAGAGTAAACAAAAGATTAGCATGAAAATGTTTTTAAATAATTGTGATAAGGAAAAACAATTAACGGTACTTTTTTTTTCTTTACATTTCACCTTGGCTATATATGAAACATTTGAATAAAATATTTGTCTGCCGTAACGTATTTTAGTTATTAAAATGTTCATAGGACATGCTTAAAAATGCATTTAAACATTAAAAATAATTCATAATTCCCTTTTTTTTATACCAATGACGTGACTCATTGAACAAATTTCTACGATTAAGCAACATACCAAAACTCCACAAAATTAAATTCTTTGAGCATAATGCCGAGATGGGCACAAAGCTAAACAGTACGCTGTTCTTTTTTTTTTCTATGTTTTTTTTATTTATTTCAACTACGTGTTTTTTTTTTTTTTTTTTAATTTTTTCTTTTATAACATAATCAGCATTAAAGGGTTTTTTGTTTCAGGATCAAACATCCTTGTTGGGCATTAGACAGTCATAAATGACTCATTAGATCAGACGTCCTAAAGCCAAACGATACAATTACTTAACATTTCTACTCGTTTTATATCATGGCAGGTTCGAACAGAAAAAAAAAATACATAAATCCATTTGATTCTTTGAGAAAAGCGCTGTATTGTATCAGGAAAAAGAAAGTCAATAGCTAAGAAGGCAAAAATGTATAATTTAACCTTTTGTTATTTAATCAATTAACAGCATTATAATAAAATAAATACATTTTTAATACACTTCATAACCTTGTTTAATTTTTCTTCTTTTCAAGTTACATTACTTTGACAAAAAACGTAATATATTTGGAGCCAAGAGGAATAAAACGACAAGTCAAAATATTTATCAGACATAATAGAAAAACTTAGAGTAACCTGGCTCCTGAGTTTAACTGCATGACTTACATATGTTTCAAAAATAAGTTGACAAGAGAAAAATATTGGTCATCATAATTTCAAACAACTTCCGTAGTAAAATGTCACCGATGTCAAACATCAGTCATTTTCACTGATATTTTGACACATCATTGGCGTAAGATAATGTTTTCTTTTAAGCAATACTGAGCCTGACAACCATAACCCCGAATCTAAAATGCTGGTTTGACGTTGACTGATTTGATTTTAAAACACGTCGCTCAAGTTTACAATCCATAGGAGAAAAAATAACAAGTGATGTAAAAATAAGTACAATAGAAGGGATTTTAGCAGATTGTTTTATTACTTTCCTTTTCAAAATATCCAAAACTAGTTAAGCGATATTACAGACATTTTTACGTTTAGTAACCTTTTTCCTTTAATAATTTCTTTATTTAACTTTTGCTCGGTTTTTTATATGTTTCTTTTAGATAAAGTTATTACTATGATATAAGATTTCAATCGCTAAGAGAAAAAAACATACATTTACCAGTATTATAACTATTACGTGTTACAACAACACATCTTCAAATTAGGCAGCGCAGTTACTTTATTCTTATCTAAAACATTTTTTTTTTCTTTTTTTCTCTTTTTTTGCATTGCTGTCATCTTAGTTCAACTTTAATGTAGAAACATGAATTTCCTTTTTGGGTTTCAGATGAAAATGAACTTTAGGTTTAAAAATTTTATGGCATAAATGGAAAATGAAAAGCACGTTATGAAATCATCGAAACGTTCAATATCTCGCATTCTCATTTTTGTAGATACTGCGTATTGGCAACGGCAGGGAACGAGAGACTTTGAAAAATGAGGATTGGCAACGATCGAGTTGTTCAGTTGTCGGTCTGGCGCTGGCTGGTGTGGAAAGTTTTATTTTTAACTTGTGTTATGTTTAGTTTTAAATTAAATTGTTTCCTTTTAAGAATGCATAGTTCTTATTTTGCTGTTTCTCTTGACTTTGGAAAGGCGTTACAAGCATCGGGTAAATGAGTTTTGAACCTTGTTTTTTTTATCCCGACATTTAAGACGTAACACTGCGCATTAAAGGCTCACTGTAGAACTATTTATCAGATATAAAATTAGCTTAGCTCTGCAATTTACGTAAATTGTTTAGATTTGTTAGTTCTAAAGAATCTTTCACCATCGGGCTAAATCATGAAGGAGTAAAAACGGGTAGTGTTGAATTGTACCGTTTTTAGCCTACTTTCCCGTTAAAAATAAAAGAAAGACGAAAAAAGTATTAAAAGTAGCTTAATGCATCTAAAACATATCTCCAAGTCCAAAAAATATCGCCAAGTTAAAAAAAATATCGCCAAGTCCAAAAAATTATCGCCAAGTTAAAAAAATAAAAAGGTAAAATGAATTTCGAAAAATTAAAAATTTGAAAGTAGGGTATTGAGATGGGGAATTTGTGTGTGTGTCGGTCGGTCGGTCGGTCGGTCTGTCTGTCCCCCCCCCCTAATAACTTTTGAATGAACATTCCGATTTGGACAAACTTTTTTTTGTTGGAAAGATCTCGGCGAGTACAGCTCATTCCCGTATTTGATTTTTCGATTTGAACAATTTTTGGTTCAACTTTGAACCGTTCAAACAACCTGTCCCGCGATGCTAACTTTTGAGTGAACAGTCCGATTTGAACAATTTTTTTTTTTTTTTGTTAGAAAGATCTTATCAAGGATACTTCATTCCCGTATCTACATTTTCGATTTGAACAATTTTTCGTTCAACATTAAACCGCTCAATCAAGCTGTCACCCCTAATATATTTCGAGTGAACAGTCCGATTTAAATAAACTTTTTTTTGTTCGAAGGATCTCAGCAAGGATACTTCATTACCGTATTTAAATTTTCATTTTGAACACTTTTTCGTTCAACATTGAACCGTTCAAGCAACCTTTCCCCACCTAATAACTTTTGAGTGAACCGTCCGAATGGAATAAACTTTTTTTTTGTTTGAAAGATCTCGGAGAGGCTTTCCCATACATTCCCATCTTTCGCTTTTTGATTTGAACCATTTTTCGTTCAATATTAAACCGTTCAGAAAAAAAAAATAACATTAGCGTCTACGGGAAATTTAAGTTGAATGTTGATCCTGAACTTGAAGGCGGATTTCCTTCAAACTAACTTTGTCAGAAAATGGTTTTGATAAATAATGTTTGTAACGTACTTTTCTGAGTAATCTTCTGTGAGGACTCTGATTCCGACTCCGCAAACATGGCGGAAATGCAGGCTCAGAAAAAAAATGACTGACTGTGCAGACGATTTTTTGTTTATTTATTCATTTGTATTATTTTATTTATTATTTTTTTTTTTGGCAGACGATTTTTTTTGTAACAAAAAATTTCCATTCACGAGAACATTTTATTCTTTATTTATATTTAACAACTGGCAACAGATTAAAAGTGAAATTCGAGACATTTGTTTAACGGACGATATTTTTTTTTTCTTTTTTTTTTCTTTCTGTGATAAAATGTGTTTTGATGCTCTTTGTACTCTTATTTATTTATTTATTTATTTTATTATTATTATTATTTATTTTTATTTATTTATTTTTTTTTTGAAAACGATGGAGGATTTTTTCTACGGAGGAACTGTAACAGTTACACTCTTTAAAAGGTGCGACAAAACTTTATTTATTCGTTAATTACTTTATCTTACTTAAATTTTTACTTTTAGTCTATTTCATCTGATGAAAGGGGTATATTTTTCTTTTCGAAATCAGCTCTAATTGCTAAAAAGGTATGTTTGACATAATTTTAAGTATCAGATAATCAAGGGAATAATGATCAGATGCGAGAATGCCGATGTCGATGTACGGGAAAATAGGCTCGTTTAGTTCTTGACAGAACTTCTTGTCTTTTAATAAGGTTCTAAATTTATTTACGATTTTACCCATTTATCCTATGTGTACCTAGAGTCCTTTTTAAAGGACGCTCACAAGCGTTTCTGTAAATTTCTAAAAAAAATATGTTATTTCAAACTAAATAGCAGGTTAACAAAGCAAAATATTGTAATTGTAATTATCCATGAGGTAATAGTTCTGCATCATATTTTTCTTTGTGCTTCTACCTGCTTAACTCGGGAGGACGCGCGGGGTCATTTTATGACCCCAAAGTAATTTTCTAACCCCAATTCCAAAAAAAACTATACACCAGTTCACTCCTTTCTTCTCAGTAGCTGAGTTTTTACCCCCCATTCACGTTTTGTTACTAATTCGGAGGTATTTCTGGCGATTGCATTCAGCCAAGACACGTTTGGTCAGTTACTGGGGTCCTTCTATGACCCCGCGCGTCCTTCCGTTTGCTTGACAGATCGACTATTTCGACTGCCTGATGCGGTTAGTTTGTCACTTGTTTTTTCAATTAAAATAATTTTGTACTTTGAAACAACCATATAGAAAGTATTCTTTATGCTGATTAGTAAATACGTTTCTAAAATCCTTTTTGGAGGGAAAAATGATACAAAATTAAGACAAAAAGGAGACAAAATTAAATCAAGTAAATAAATTATTTTCGATTAAAGGTTAAAACATTTTAAATATAAATATATCAGTTTTCTTTAAAAACATCAATTCTAGAATGATAGTTGTTATAAATATAGTAAATTATTTTAAAGGTAATAACCCGCAAAATTTATATGAGCTTTGTGTAAAAAATATACGTTCCATACCTTTAAACAGAATTGCGGAAGAAAGTTAGTTTGCGTAGCACATTTTTGTCTAAATGATAGGTTTCAATGTCTGTAATTGTGCTGCAATATAGGTTTAAGAAAGAAATATTCAAATATAAAAGTTTTCAACTGCATAGGAAGGGATTTTGGGTTCATTCAAAGGTTTGGGGTCATTTTATGACCCCGCGCGTCCTAACGTTTGCCTCGGAGACGCGCGTTCTCCCGGGTTAAGTCTAAAAAAAAAAGATTATGAATTCCGCCTTCCTAATGGTTTTTAGCCTACTTCCCATTAAAAATAAAAGAAAGACGAAAAAAGAATTAAAAGTAGCTTAATGCATCTAAAAAAATATCGCCAGTCCAAAAAATATCGCCAAGTTAAAAAATATCGCCAAGTCAAAAAAAAATATCGCCAAGTGAAAAAAATAAAAAGGTAAAATGAATATCGAAAAATTAAAAATTTGAAAGTAGGGTATTGAGATGGGAATTTGTGCGTCGGTCGGTCGGTCGGTCGATCTGTCGGTCGGTCTGTCTGTCCCCCCTAATAACTTTTGAATGAACATTCCGATTTGGACAAACTTTTTTTTTGTTGGAAAGATCTCGGCGAGTACAGCTCATTCCCATATTTGATTTTTTGATTTGAGCAATTTTTGGTTCAACTTTGAGCCGTTCAAAAAACCGGTCCCGCGATGCTAACTTTTGAGTGAACAGTCCGATTTAAACAAACTTTTTTTTGTTGGAAAGAACTTTTCAAGGGTACTTCATTCCCGTATTTACATTTCAAATTTGAACAATTTTTCGTTCAACATTGAACCGCTCAATCAAGCTGTCACCCCTAATAACTTTTGAACGAACAGTCCAATTTAAACAAACTTTTTTTTTGTTTGAAGCATCTCAGCAAGGATACTTCATTACCGTATTTAAATTTTCATTTTGAACACTTTTTCGTTCAACATTGAACCGTTCAAGCAACCTTTCCCCACCTAATAACTTTTGAGTGAACCGTCCGAATGGAATAAACTTTTTTTTTGTTTGAAAGATCTCGGAGAGGCTTTCCCATACATTCCCATCTTTCGCTTTTTGATTTGAACCATTTTTCGTTCAATATTAAACCGTTCAGAAAAAAAAAAATAACATTAGCGTCTACGGGAAATTTAAGTTGAATGTTGATCCTGAACTTGAAGGCGGATTTCCTTCAAACTAACTTTGTCAGAAAATGGTTTTGATAAATAATGTTTGTAACGTACTTTTCTGAGTAATCTTCTGTGAGGACTCTGATTCCGACTCCGCAAACATGGCGGAAATGCAGGCTCAGAAAAAAATGACTGACTGTGCAGACGATTTTTTGTTTATTTATTCATTTGTATTATTTTATTTATTATTTTTTTTTTGGCAGACGATTTTTTTTTGTAACAAAAAATTTTCATTCACGAGAACATTTTATTCTTATTTATATTTAACAACTGGCAACAGATTAAAAGTGAAATTCGAGACATTTATTAACGGACGATATTTTTTTTTCTTTTTTTTTTCTTTCTTTAATAAAATGTGTTTTGATGCTCTTTGTACTCTTATTTATTTATTTATTTATTTTATTATTATTATTATTTATTTTTATTTATTTATTTTTTTTTTGAAAACGATGGAGGATTTTTTCTACGGAGGAACTGTAACAGTTACACTCTTTAAAAGGTGCGACAAAACTTTATTTATTCGTTAATTACTTTATCTTACTTAAATTTTTACTTTTAGTCTATTTCATCTGATGAAAGGGGTATATTTTGCTTTTCGAAATCAGCTCTAATTGCTAAAAAGGTATGTTTGACATAATTTTAAGTATCAGATAATCAAGGGAATAATGATCAGATGCGAGAATGCCGATGTCGATGTACGGGAAAATAGGCTCGTTTAGTTCTTGAAAGAACTTCTTGTCTTTTAATAAGGTTCTAAATTTATTTACGATTTTACCCATTTATCCTATGTGTACCTAGAGTCCTTTTGAAAGGACGCTCACAAGCGTTTCTGTAAATTTCTAAAAAAATATGTTATTTCAAACTAAATAGCAGGTTAACAAAGCAAAATATTGTAATTGTAATTATCCATGATGTAATAGTTCTGCATCATATTTTTCTTTGTGCTTCTACCTGCTTAAGTCTAAAAAAAAAAGATTATGAATTCCGCCTTCCTAGTAGTTTTTAGCCTACTTCCCATTAAAAATAAAAGAAAGACGAAAAAAGAATTAAAAGTAGCTTAATGCATGTAAAAAAATATCGCCAAGTCCAAAAAATATCGCCAAGTTAAAAAATATCGCCAAGTCAAAAAAAAAAAATATCGCCAAGTGAAAAAAATAAAAAGGTAAAATGAATATCGAAAAATTAAAAATTTGAAAGTAGGGTATTGAGATGGGAATTTGTGCGTCGGTCGGTCGGTCGGTCGATCTGTCGGTCGGTCTGTCTGTCCCCCCTAATAACTTTTGAATGAACATTCCGATTTGGACAAACTTTTTTTTGTTGGAAAGATCTCGGCGAGTACAGCTCATTCCCATATTTGATTTTTTTGATTTGAGCAATTTTTGGTTCAACTTTGAGCCGTTCAAAAAACCGGTCCCGCGATGCTAACTTTTGAGTGAACAGTCCGATTTAAACAAACTTTTTTTTGTTGGAAAGAACTTTTCAAGGGTACTTCATTCCCGTATTTACATTTCAAATTTGAACAATTTTTCGTTCAACATTGAACCGCTCAATCAAGCTGTCACCCCTAATAACTTTTGAACGAACAGTCCAATTTAAACAAACTTTTTTTTGTTTGAAGCATCTCAGCAAGGATACTTCATTACCGTATTTAAATTTTCATTTTGAACACTTTTTCGTTCAACATTGAACCGTTCAAGCAACCTTTCCCCACCTAATAACTTTTGAGTGAACCGTCCGAATGGAATAAACTTTTTTTTTGTTTGAAAGATCTCGGAGAGGCTTTCCCATACATTCCCATCTTTCGCTTTTTGATTTGAACCATTTTTCGTTCAATATTAAACCGTTCAGAAAAAAAAATAACATTAGCGTATTAATTATTAGCGTAATTTTTGGTTCAACTTTGAACCGTTCAAGCAACCTGTCCCGCGATGCTAACTTTTGAGTGAACAGTCCGATTTGAACATTTTTTTTTTTTTTTTTTTGTTAGAAAGATCTTATCAAGGATACTTCATTCCCGTATCTACATTTTCGATTTGAACAATTTTTCGTTCAACATTGAACCGCTCAATCAAGCTGTCACCCCTAATATATTTCGAGTGAACAGTCCGATTTAAATAAACTTTTTTTTGTTCGAAGGATCTCAGCAAGGATACTTCATTACCGTATTTAAATTTTCATTTTGAACACTTTTTCGTTCAACATTGAACCGTTCAAGCAACCTTTCCCCACCTAATAACTTTTAAGTGAACCGTCCGAATTGAATAAACTTTTCTTTGTTCGAAAGATCTTGAAGAGACTCATTCCCATATTTCACTTTTCAATTTGAACCATTTTTCGTTCAATGATGAACCGTTCAGAAAAATTTTTAACATGAGCGCCTACGGGGAAATTTAAATTGAATGTTGATTCTAAACTTAAAGGCAGATTTCCTTCAAACTAACTTTGTAAGAAAATGGTTATGATAAATAATGTATTATAAAGTACTTTTCTGAATAGTCTTCTGGGAGGACTCTGATTCCGACTCTGACTCCGCAAACACGGCGGAAATGCAGGCTCAGAAAAAATGACTGACTGGGCAGACGATTTTTTGTTTATTTATTTAATTGTTTTGTTTAATTTATTATTATTATTATTGTTTTGTTTTTTTTTTTGCAGACGATTTTTTTGTTAACAAAAATTTGTCATTCACGAAAGCATTTTATTCTTTATTTATATTTATTAACTGGCAACGGATTAAAAATGAAATTCGAGACATTTTATAAACGAACGATTTTTTTTCTTTCTTTGATAAAATGTGTTTTGATGTTCTTTGTTCTTTTATTTCTTTCTTTATTTTTTTTTTCCTTTGAAAAGATTGTGGAATTTTTCTACGGAAGAACTATGAGTTACATTCTTTAAATGGTGCGACAAAACTTTATTTACTCGTTTATTTACTTTTTACGTGTCTATTTCATCTGATGAGAGGGGTATATTTTGCTTTTATAAATCAGCTTTAAGTGCTATAAAGGTATGTTTGACATAATTTTCAGTTTCAGATAATTAATAGAATATTGATCAGATGCTAGAATGCCGATATCGATGTACGGGAAAGTAGGCTCGTTTAGTTCTTGACATAACTTCTTGTTGATACTCAACTTACGTATTTCCATTCACCCCATACAAACTAAAGAGAACTGGTTGAACTGAGAATTTCAATCAGTTTTTTTTTTTTTTTCGACTTTTTAAATGTTGCCATAAATTACACTTTTGAGTGTGCTTTATACATAGTTTTTGTATAATTTATTTATTTATTTCTTTTCCTTGGGGGGGGGGTCTCAATGTTGACAGATTACGTTTGGAAGATTCAGCTGGTCGCATAACATGTACGGGCAGCATAGTTAGAAATGTTGGTGTAAAACTTCTTAAGCTTCCAATGGGATTGCGTATTTTGCGATTATGTACCTACATTCCTTTCTTGCAGAAATTAATCAGTATGCAGTCTCTTTGTATATGAAAACAATTTTGGGTAATTGTAAACTTTTTTTCATTCTCTAACAAATAGTTACTAAGTCAATTTTTCATACCCAGCTACTTTTAGAGCGTATTGTCTGACCAGAATAAGGGAACTTTTATCTCTCATTTCATGCGGAAGAAAGAAAAGGGAAAATTTAAATCATTGAAGCTCTGTTTAAAAGTTTATTAACTCATATAATATTAAATCTTTTACCTCGTTTAGATTTCAAACATATTTTGAGCGTATCAAATTTTAACATGTATTCCTTTTGTATGTTCATCACAAATTTTCTTAAACGAAATATATAGAGAAAGTATAATAGTTGCATGAAAAGAGTGTATATAAAATTAATTATTAAATAATTTGTGCCAATTTAGTAGCAATATAAAAGTTGATATTTTTTACTGTGTAGAGTGAGTTGATGCTAATGGAAAACTAAGATGCGAGTAATTGTAAGGAATCGACATGACTTGTTGAAAATTATAAAACTTTACTATTTGGTACAACAGCTAACAAATACTTGTTTTTAGTATTTTTGGCGCAACTGATGTCTTACAAGAATCTACTTTTTAACGTTTTTGCCTAAACATTTTTTAGCGTCACTCTTTTTTACATTTCATTTCATTATTTTCTTTCTTTTCAAGATGGGATTTTTTCTTTATCTAACCTGTAGAATGAATAATAACTAAACACTGGGAGTCTTAAAGTGACTATAAAAGCGCAAGGTTTTAAAAGTGAGAATAAATATTTAAAAAAAAAAATCAAAGAGTATGTATGTTTTATAATCATTCTTCTTTTTTTTTTATTTTATTTTTATTCTTTTAACGAATAAACATTTAAGTGCAATCGTTAGAACTGTACACACATATCTTTAATATTTTTACTGTTTTAAGTTAAAAACACTTATGCGTAATCCATAAATAAATATTGTTTCTCTCTTCACAGCTTCCTGCATAATCGTTATTATATTGCGTTGAGTTTATTTCAGCTTTAAAAAGAAGTAAAAGTTAAACTGCGCATAAAGAACAGTTACTTGAAATATAATTCAAAAACCATCTGAAATTAAAGTGTTGCTTTAACTTTTTTTTTCTCCTTTTATTATCGACGTGCTTTTCAATAGAACAAATAGGAAATAAACGATTTTAAATTACCTTTTGCTGGGAAAAATGTGCAATTTTCCAGCTAATGGAAATCTAATACCGAAACACTTATGAACAGAAGCTAGTGTCAAAACTTCGAGATAAGGTTATGAAATGCATTACAGAACTTTAGCTTCATTAAACGTAAAATTGTCTCTTATATTGTATTAAGTCAATTATAAAGCTATTCAATGAGAGTTAAATGTAATCTAAAAGTTTCGTAGACGGTGAGAAAGACATAAAAATGACCTGCTGATCGCATTTCTTTTTTTATTTTGTAAAAATATGCTGCATGCCATGCTTAGAATTTCATACATTTTGTTGATGCCCCTATCTTGATGTGCATTTCACTTTTTATTTACATGTTAGTTCTACAGTACATGTTAAGCTTGATATTTGTTATCATAATTTTGTTATTTTTACAGTAGTTTAGAGTATGTTTAAAAAGTGATTCCAATTCACTTTTTAGCGTATTTGACTTTAACAGAAATTACATAAGACCTAATGATTTAAACTACTGGATTCTTTGTTCTCTTAATGATATTTTTATTTATATTTTTTAAATATATTTTTAAAAGAAATATGTTGTTCACACTGTATCCAACTAAATATGTATTCCATTAATTTTTAAGTTCAGTTACTATTTAGAAGTCACTCTATTTTATGTATTTAAAGTCATTGTTCCCGCCCTATATCGCAGTATTTTATACAGAGTTGTAAAGTGCGTTAATCTCGTGATGATTTTAATTGAGAAATGAACGTTTTAAACATCTAAAAAGTTTCTGTTCTACTTCAATGCTACACTACTTTTGTGAAAATAATGTGTTTAATATTACATTTATCACATGGTTTAAAATTACCATATATTACTTATTTGTTTCAAAAATAATTCTTAAATATTGTTTTGCAACTTTCGCTAACTAGACAATACTTAAGTACGTTTCTTTAATTTTAGGCAGGTAATATTACAAAGATGTAAATTTAAAATTTTAGTGGATGTCTGCTGTCAAACACGTCCGTATGTTACCCCTGTTAAACGTGACTAATATTATGTAATATTATGTATCGAACAATTTTTATACAGTAATACTTTTTACGATGTACTTTAACAATAAGATTTTCCTATTGTCACCTTTATAGTAGAATCACGTATACTGCCAATAAGCAATTTTCACAGATTTTTGCAGAGAGAGAAAAGTCCATATTCGGCTATCCATATCAATGATCACTATCCATAATTATTTGACATAAATTCATTTTTAGTTAAAAGTAAAATATTTTCATACATTCGTAACTAATATTTCAAATTTTCTTCTTCCTTGTTATTACTGTTTATCAAAAGAATTATTATATTTTTATTTGGATATCTGCATTTTCCTTTTTTTTTTACTCGTAAAAACCTCTGCATAAACTTGTAATAATACTTTATGTTAAAAAGCACATACAATTTCCGAAAATTGCGTCCACTAAAGTTAAGGAAGGATATTGAAATTTATTCCCAGTTACAGCGATTTTGTGCAAACTGCATCCACTATTGAACCCGCTAAGTAAAGTAATATTTTAACACATGACGCCTAGAGTTTGCCGAAGAGCATTATTGTACTCCTATAACTGTTGCTCCATCATCTATAAATTCAAATTAAATCGAAGGCACAGCCGCGGTTATAAATTCCGAAATTGCAAGCACATTTGCGTTTCCACAATCGCCCGTTATTCGAAAAGAAACGGAATTAGCCTACAAATGTGCATCAATTTTAAGTTATTTATGGTCGAGCGGTTCCCTCTCCCGACTAATTCAGTCGATGATATTTGCTTCTGGATATCGATGTCGGGCAATATTTCTCGCTGATTCAGTTTAAAACTTCAACCCTGTTTATTGGAGTGGTGGAAACTTTGCTTGCTCTGCAAAAAGACTGTCTTTGGGGGGTGGGGGTTCCACGCTGAAGCTTTGCTACCCTTTTCCGAATCAATGCCGCAAGCTGATGGAGCACAAAAATCTACTGTTTCCGGTAATTTAGATATTTATAAGAACACTGGAATTTATATCGGCTCATTTTACCAGAAGGTTTGATTAATATAAAATACGGCAAGCTCTTAGGGTAGGGAAATTTTGACATTTTTGCTCAATTTAAACTATTTTTTCTTTCCATCAGATTTTATATTGAGAACTAAATATTTATTCATGGAACTTTTAGGAAACATATTTTACGTGAATGACTAGACATTTTCCATTTCTTTTGGCTTTATTGGTTTTTAGAAGTACTACCCTCTTCTTAAATTTTTTTGTGATGGTAGGCATTTGCTTTGCAATGTATATAATGCATATTTAAATCAAAACTGTTTGCGCATGTGTTATAAAAGAAGTTTAGCCTTAATACACGATAATTAGTATTAGCAAAAAATGCTTTGTGTTAAACTACACTGCTCAAAACAATTAGGGGAGCAAGCAGAAAAAGTGAAGAAAACAGTGCGATATAAAGTTTTCTTCATCCGTTTACTGGTAGACTTAAAATTATGTATGATTCATTTTATGTTACTTATTGGTATACATCTTTGCGTAATTTTGATAAAACCACGTGCTCTACTAATTGTTTTGAATAGTGTATTATTGAAAAAAAAAAGCTGTGTGTATGCTGAGCTTTTTTACACTGGTAGAAAAGCTTCATTGAAATAGACATTTTATTTTTTCGTAAGAGTCAAGTATAATTCTTTAATCGTCTTTCTTATTTTTATCAAATGCTCATTTGTCTGTTAGAGAAAACGCATGTCATGAAATACTAAAAAATAAAGCATTTTTTACAAAAAAAATAAATAGATAAATAAATAAATAAAATCATAATAATTATAAAACTTTTAAATCAATTTTAGACTTGATTCATAATATTAACAATTTATCTTTAATTAATTACGCATTTTTTTTTCAGGACAATCAAACTTGCTGCAAAACATGAAATGTTAAGTATGTAATTGAAACACTTGAAGGAAATATCTAAGCGAACGAAAAAGAAAAACATATTATTTAAAATTAAATAAAAAAAACGATATCTTTTCAAGCAACATTATATCAAGAAAAACACGCTAATTGCGATCGTATGATAAGTCTTTTGGCACATATAGTCCAAATGCATACAGATTGACAAACATACAATTATCCAAGAAATGTTGAAATGATTTCAGAGCACCTAAATGTGAAAAAAATGCTGAAATTAAAAAGTGTCCACGTCTCCGTTGTGATATTTTATAATTAGATCATAAAAGAAAGCGAAAAACAGCTGATTTTTAGAAATATTATAAGGAATGAATTCGAATAATATAGTAGGGAATGGTGGGAAAAATTAAATAGTAAAATATTGTTCTGTTTGTTGCGCCACCTATCAAGCAATAATTTAACTCAGTTCCTGACAGCTTAGTTGATTCCTGTCAAACAATAACTAGCTCTGAAGATCAAAAAAATATATACAAGTCACTAACAAAATTTGATACAAAACAAGAACAAAAAGGAAGGTTTTAAACAAAAATTAACATTTGAAAAAACGAAAAAATGCAATGATAAAACAATAATAAATAAGTATAAATATTAATGTAACAACAGACGACGCATAAAATACCTTATATCGTTAAAGTAATATCTTTACTAGACCGATTACGGTATTTTTACTGTTTGTCATGTAAATTTATTGCTTTTGCCAACCATTTCTTGGGCTAAAACTCTAACCTATCTTTTTAGAAATTCCGACCTATACCTTCCTCACGGGAACTGCAGTAGAGCTTCCATGTGACTTGAACGTCAGCTCAAGCGAGGACGAAGTTTCCCTCGTCCTGTGGCACAGGGACGAGTCCGGAAGCCCCCTCTACAGCGTGGATGCACGTGACTCTGCCTTGCCAACTGCCACCCACTTCCCTGCAATCCACATGGGGTCTAGAGCTTATTTCAATTCCTCCGCCACCCCGGCTTACCTGAGGATTAATGACATCCAGAAAGACGAGGAGGGTGTATACAGGTGTCGTGTCGAATATAGGAGAGCTAGGACGGAGACGTTCGAAATGATGCTTGCTGTCGTAGGTAAGTTGTGTGTCAAAGTAATCGTTCACTGAAAAAACCGAAATGTTGTTTTTACAGTATAATACAGTGGTTAGCAGTGGTTCCAACTAAAAAATGTAAAGTGCACAGTAATAAACTGTAAAACTAGCAATTTTACAGTTTCTTACTGTAAAGCTGTAAATTTACAGTTAATTGCCGTAAAATTTAGCTGTATTATACTGTAAAAACAACAGTCTAATGCTGGCAGAAGAGGTTCCAGTTTAAAACTGTAAAATGCACAGTAATAAACTGTAAAATTAGCTACTTTGCCAACTGCCACCCTCTTTCCTGCAATCCACATTGGGTCTAGATCTTATTTCAATTCCTCCGCTACTCTGGTTTACCTGAGGATTAACCCATTTATGCCCAGTAGCCTAAAAACAGGACGCTTGTTAGTTACTGCATACAAAATCCTGTAATGGGTATATTCTTTTACTAAAGCTCTTTTTCACAAGTTAAATAGTCCTTCTTGTTGAGAAAACCACTTACAGCCACTATTTGGACATCAGAGTTTATTTATTGACAGCTATTTTCAGACAAATCAGTCAAGCACCATCCAGCATGGGTAACCACTGAAAGTTTTTTTTTGCAAACTTATTTTTCATAAAATTAAACTATTTTAAAATGATTTTCTTAAAATTGATCAGAGATGTCTTCGGTAATGTTACTTTGCAAAAGAAAAGTCAAGTAAGGTCGTATTTTGCTTACATGTCTGCAAAATATCCCATAAACATGACGTTAAATAACTTAATAAATATGGCAGCGGAGAACTATTTTAAGCCTAAAATGTACGTAAACTATTCCAAATAAGAGTTTTAAGCAGATAAAATCGAAAAAAAATTGTAAAAAAAACTTGGGCATAAATGGGTTAATGACATTCAGAGAGACGAGGAGGGTGTGTAAAGGTGTCGTGTCGAATATAGGAGGGCTAGAACAGAGACATTCGAAATGATGCTTGCTGTCGTAGGTAAGTTGTGTGTCAAAGTAATCGTTTAATGCAAAAACCAAACTCTTGCTTTTACAGTATAATAAGGCAGCAGTGGTTCCAATTTAAAACTGTACAATGCACAGAGATAAACTGTGAAATTAACAATTTTACAGTTTATTGCGTAAAATTTAGCTGTATTATACTGTAAAAACAACAGTATAATACTAGAAGTAAAGGTTCCAGTTTAAACACGCAAAATGCACGGTGATAAACTAAAGTTAGCTACTTTACAGTTTATTACTGTAAAATTAGCAATTTTACAGTTTATTACTGTAAAATCAGCAATTTTTAATTTATTACTATAAAATTAGCTGTATTATAATGTAAAATCACCATTAATTTTTTAGTATTGTGCTTATTTGTCACAACAAACCATTTTTAATGACTTGTAAGTAAACATAAATATCTGCACTTCTTGTAATATGAAGCTATTGACAAAATTTCAATTTGTAATTATTTCAGTTTCTCTTTTTGCTTTTTGATGTTTTTCCAATAAACGCTTTGCAATAGTTTTTTTTTTTTAGTTGGGCTCAAATTTGAATATAAAATTGCCATCCAATATATTTTAAGGGATATATTTTTAACGTTTATTTGTAAAAGCGGATTGACTATGTTGAAACATTGGGGCCTCGAAGTACAGCAAAAATGTCTATGATAATTGCTTTACATAGTTCAGTAAAGCCAAAGAGGATTCCGAAAATTTGGCCTCTAAACACCTGCAAATCAGCCACTGTTCATTTGTTCACTAATTTATATTCATTTGTTGTACTAATGTATGTTTATTCACTGTTCATTTGTTCACTATATTATGGTTTTTAATTTCCCACTTTACTTTCTAAATATACCTCCAAAGTCTTTCTGATACCTAATCCTGCAAGTGTGTCATTTCTCAAGCAACATTTTAAAATTGAATTTAAAAATAGTAATAACAATAATATTATTATTAATCTTGCTAATAATGATAGTAAACATTATGATATTCATTGGTACAATCATTACAACAAAATCAGCAGCCAATATCAGAACCAGTAACGCATATTTGTACTGCTACTAAAGACTATTATATAGTTATAATAATAATAATAATTATTATTATTGTCAATATAATTATTACCGTAAAATGGGGTGTATAGGAACAGCGGGGTCAATCGGAACAAAACTTCCAGACCGTACAAAGAAATTCTTCATAAATAAACTATTGGGTATTTTTCGCCATGATTTTTTTTTTAGACAGGTAAGATTATAGGAAGTCGGAAAAAAATACTTTTGTCAATCTGGCAACGCTACTGGCTTCTAAGGAGGGCTGCACGTGGAATGCTAGAATACATCACATTTTCATAGACTGCAAAACTTCATATGCAAGAACAAACCTTCTTATATTTAAAAACTAAGAGTGGTATGTTTCAATTATACATGTATCTGAACAACAGAATACCACATTAGAATTTACCTTTTTTATAAATTGTGTCATAAAAATGAAGAATTCTGAAAAATGCCACAGGAAAAAAATTTGCGGGGTGAATCGGAACACTTAGTTCTGTTGTTCCAATTCAAACTTATTTGAAGGAAACTGTTTGAAAAATCAAGATTCTAATCCCAATTCTTCTAATCAAGGCAAGGACAAGGATTTATCACTGTTTATCCCTTCTCGTGAGCAACTAGATCTTAGAATGACAAAAAGTTGCAGATTTCAAAAGATTTTTTCTCCAGGAGACTTCTTTTTACTTAAAATACGAGGGGGAAAGTCACATAGACTTTATGTAGTAAAAGTCCAGCACACAGACAGTGATGAATAAGCGAAAAAATCTTTCAGGACAATCGCCGAAACCTAGAGATGTTAAGAAACTAAAGAAAAGGCAGAGTTCATCCCAGGAGATGTTATGAAAAAACTTAAGCCAAGTCATAATTGCTAGTTTTAAGAACAAGTACATATTTGTGGACTACATGAGTGACTTCCATTCATGTTAAATCTTTGTATTTCAGTTCAAAAGCATTTCTAAAAATTACTTTTCATTTTTCATAAGTTCAAAATTATTTTGAATTTTGACAAATTTTAAACGTTTACTGGTATTGAAATTATACATTTATTTGATAGTAATTATCTGTTCTTATTCTCCCCCATCGATATTATTCATGTTTGTGAGATTTATTACAGGTTAAATTGAAAAAAATAAAAATTTTGACATGTGTTCCGATTGACCCCTATCAGCGGGGTGATTCGGAACACCCATAATTTCCTATATATTTTAATAATAATTGTTCAGAATGTTTTGTCTTTGTTTGAAATATCAAAATTAAAGCAAGACCGAAGTTTTTACCCAAAAAATCAAATTAAAAAAAATCTTTTAACTGCTTTTTTTACAATCAAAGCTGAAAAGTGTTCCGATTCACCCCATTTTACGGTACCGAAATCATTATTGTCATTAAGATACGGGCACGCACAATCAATCATACTTTTTTTTCCTTCACAGTTCTAACAATGCTTAAAAGGTGTTCTGATATTATGTGATACATGCTGCAAAGTATAGTGACACAAATGTATTTAATGTGGATAAATGATTGCTTAGGGAAATAAAAGCAACCGACAAAACACGGTATAAGAATTTAGTTTAAATATTTCTAGAAAATGTTAGTTAAATAATTATTTTACTAAAGGCCAATATATAGTGCAATATCAAAATTCAAAAAAAAAAAAAAAAACTTTAATACTTTATAAAAACAACTTACAGACAATACTATTTCTAAAAGTAAAAGAAATTATCTTTAAACGTTGAATGAAGAACGGCACGTTGAAGAAGTAAGAAAATTACCTTAAACATAAGATTAAGAAAACCGTTGCATTTCTAAAACTTCTTTTTATTTTTATTTTTAAGTCATTGAACACTTTTTCTAAAAGCCATTAAAAAAAAAAAAAACATCTGAATAAGTCGTTAATTTTAATGTGAGAAAATCACATACCAAAATACGTTAAGACAAAATGTGTATCTTCTCAAAATCTCCTCTAACGTGCTAATTTTCACACAAGAGCCAAATCGAGTGTCCTCCCCATCATTAACTATGTGATAAATGGTACTCTTTCAACGCTCTTGGCACTTTGAGTTACAGTTCCATGAAATTGATCTACAAAGAGCTCTCTCAATCCTCTCTAAATTTCTTCCTTCCTTGTCCATTTTCCGGATCTGTAGCATCTTCAATCAATCTGCTTTTGGTTGAAAAAGGAGTCTGATATAAAGATTGAACTTTGATTGTCAATTTTAATCTAAAATTTTTGTCTTTCTTTTTAGCTAACTTCTCCGAAAAGTGTTTTTTTTTAATTGCTTGTATTGTAGTAAAATTAGATTTGTAATTGAAATATATCGTAAAAAGTAACGGTAAAAACGAATTAAAAAAATAATACATGCTCTTTGTTCCAATCTATATTGAATTAACACATTTTATCAATACTAGTAAAGTAGGATTTTTAGCATTTCTAAAATGACGTTTTTGAGAATAGACAGATTCGAACAAGTTTACTTTCTTTAAAAAATCGCGCCAAGGACTGTTTAATTTAATTTTGATTTTTACTCCATATTTCACGTTTGATTCGAAAATTCCTGTTACATTTTTACCGATAAAAAAAAAACTAAGGAAAAGCTGCTGCGGAGTAAATCAAAAAACACATATTTCTTAAACAAAACAACTTATGATTCGGATACAAAATGTTGAACGAGCTTTCACCAAACTAAAAGTACAAAAATTTTGTTAAACAAAATACGTTGGTTCCATTATCACAGCAGATGCTATTTCTTATAAGAAAATTTAAAAATTATACTTCTTTTTTAAGTCATTTATTTTTAAATCATTTACTCAGTTTTTTTTCCCTTCATTACCCATTTATGCCCAGTAGCCTAAAACAGAACGCTTGTTAGTTACTGCATACAAAAACCTGTAATGGGTATATCATTTTACTAAAGCTGTTTTTCACAAGTTAAATAGACCTTCTTCTTGAGAAAACCAGTTAGAGCCACTATTTGGACATCAGAGTTTATTTATTGACAGCAATTTTCAGATAAATCAGTCAAGCAACGATCTAGCATGGGTAGAGCCACAGAAAGGAAGGTTTTTTTTTTTTTTTGAGAACTTATTTTTCATAAAATTAAACTATTTTCAAATGATTTGCTTAAAATTGATCAGAGATGCCTTCTGTAATGTTACTTTGCTAAAATAAAGTCAAGTAAGGTCGTATTTTGCTCACGTATCTGCAAAATATCCCATAAACAGGACGTTCAATAACGTAATAAATATGGCGACGGCGAACTATTTTAAGCCTAAAATGTATGTAAACCATTCCAAGTAACAGTTTTACACAGATAAAAAGTGAAACAAAATGTTTAAAAAAACTTGAGCACAAATGGGTTAATAAAGGCAAAAAAGAACTTTGAATGACAAACCGAATGCCGGTTTGGAGGTTTAATTTTTAAAAAATGACATTAGTTTGATATAAGTGGAATAACCCAAGTATTCATGAGAAATTAAGCGATTTTGTTTTAAAATTAATTATGGCTTATGTCTAAAATCTTTATTTTCACTGTATAAATTTTACTCTATAATATCCATTTTGTAAAACAAGTTGCAAAGTAAAACCCAAAATTTTTTTGGAAAAACACCCAAAATATTGATTGAGTATTTGTCTGTATCGTAAAAAAAACCCTCCTAATTTATTTAACTATTTTTGTTGTGCTTAAATTATAAACTTTACTTTTCATATTTCTTTCATGTTTTTGTGTATTTGAATTTTTATTTGCAACATACATCTATTCTACTTTAAATTGATTCTATAAAGCAAAGTAATGGTTTGCATTTACTACAACAAACCTTCACAATTTGACAAATAGATTTTGTTGATTTTTCATCCTAAATTTCATTTTAACCAAAACTTAATTTCGTATAATTGGTGTCTTGCTTTCAAAAATTGCTTCATTTTGAAAAACAAGTTTCTGGAATTATTAGTGATTTGGATATAGTGTTTCTCTGGTATGTTTTCCTTCGACATAGACCATTTGTCGCTTTTTTTCAAGTAATAAGAAAAGATAAGTTACACTGATTTGAGTTTTTTCTTTTTCATAGTAATTTTGCAAAAGTATTCTTACTCAAATCCGTAGCAATTACCCGTTTATATTAGGGTTGGTTAGGGTAAGTGGGCCCCCTTTTCAGAACAATTCATTTTTAAAGCCTTATACAAAAGTTTTTAAACGAAACAACTTAAATGTTTTGACTTATTTTATCTTGGACATTATTAATGAACACAAGTTCAGCATTATTTTCGAAAAAAATACTTTAAATATTTTTAACTATCCTATTCTTTAGTAGGGGACCCACTTACCCCGTAGGAAGAGGTAAGTGGGCCAGATGCAAGTTTCACAAATTATAGTTACAAGCTTTGGCAGTTTTTGTAGCTAAACCATCATTTTCTTCCAGGTCTCCTTAATTATTTTTCATTTCATCGTAGCTTTCATGCTTCATTAAAACTGCTTTTCATTTTGAAATCATCATCATTATGAGGGGGCCCACTTACATCATAGTGAGCTGGCCCACTTACCCTAATGGCGAAAAACCAAGGGGTAAGTGGAACCCCTCCTCTTAGACACTTATTAATAATCCTTGGCATAAAAATTATTATTTCAATGTGTACTTTAGTTTAAACTCTACAAGAAAACTTGATAAACATAGAAAAAATAATAAAGCCTAACATGAAAACAATTCTTTGTAAAATGTTGCTTGAACTCGCAAAAAAATTTTTTTGAGAAATTTTTAAAAACATATATAAATTATCTTTAATTTTTTTTGGAAATTTTTTAAAAATATATAAATTACCCTTCCATAAATTATATGCTCTAAAAAAAGTTCCATGAAACCCAAATATATGCAAAAGCAATCGCTGTCATGCAATTTGACATGATTAGTACAGTATAAAAACTATACTCGCAGTTCAGTTTTAAGGGGGGGGGGTGGCATACTTACCCGAACCAACCCTACCAGAAAAAGAGATCAGACATTGTGAATGTCAAAAGTCAACTTACCAGAGAAGCAATATATTTGAAAGAGTGCACGTTTATTGTCAGACACTCGATGTTGCCATGCGGGTAAGAAGGTTCGAGTAAAAAGTCGAAGGAAAAACAACACCATTTTGCCAAAAAACAACAAAAACCACGTCCACTTATATGCAAATACATTGACTTCCCGAAGTCAGTGGCGTACAATTGACCCCCTCTGACCCCCCTAAATGATGGGACTGGACTTACTATAGTGATGTTTTTGGTATTAACCTTACTTTTTTTTATGTCAACAAGGTAACCCGGGTTAAGCTGGTTTTTAAGTATAGACAAAAACTTCCAAAATGTGAAAAAAAAAAAAAAACAAAAAAACTTTGCGATATATATAGATTCATCTGATGCTAATACCGTACACCAAAACTAATGCATGATAAACACATTTTATGATTTAAAGATTTTTTTTTTCAGGCCAGAACATTGGCTGCGATTTATACATAATGTGGATATGGATTAATCATAATAAAAGGTTAGAATACGTAAAACTTCACCGTCTATTTTGATTTTTTATCACGTAAAAAAAGAGTCAATATATTTTTCAAATGCTCGCAGGATTAAGTAATGAACAATATACTTCAATTTTCCGGTGTAAAGAAATGTGCACAGCCTTAAAACATTATGAATGACGTGTAGTAAAAAAATAATACAATCGTTTTTGTGCAGTTTATTTATTTTTTTTCTGCAAAGTATGCCTAAAGTATGGATATGGCTGTAAGTGAATTTATTTGTATACGCTATAATCATTGCAAACTTACATATTACTAGTTTAATAATTGTCGGCTCCATAAAATAATAAATATGACTCATCGTTGAATTGAAATAATAAGAAATAATCGATAATAATCTTAACAGACACTATATATTATTAGTGCTTAAATATTTATTTTTGCTGAATGAAGTGTAAATGTAGTCGTTTTTTATTTATATCAAAATATTCTTGTTTGACAATCGTTTTCAAAAGTAATTTTATGCAATCATAATTCTGGCATTTGAAAAACATAGAACGACTAAAATTTCATAGAACACTTGACAAATATGAAGATTCAGACGTCGCATGAGGGAACTTTTTCTAAAAAACCCAAGTTGCTTTCTGATTATTTAAAATGTCAAGATATATCTTTAAAATACTGCATAGTAACCCTTTGTTATGCATTTTTATTAAATTATGCAAGTCTAGGCCATAGTATTGGCGGTTTATATTGACTTTTAATAAATGGAGCAATTAAAGAGAATCCTCATTACAAGTTTCGCAAATACTTTACTTTAAATATCAGGTTTACTATTAACTATAACGTAAATTAATAATACGTCTATAAACAGAAACGAAACCATAAATTTTTGCTTACATAATTCTGTAAATAATAAAACACTGGTTATGGATTTTATGAGAATTAAAGTTTTGAAAGTTCAAGAGCTAACTATTTTCAATCCTATTTGACAAGAGAGTTGTTTCATATAAATTTACATTTCCTGCACATTAAGTACAGAATTTGCAAAAATAAACCATTCTTGAGAAGCGTGGGTAAAAAGAGTTGTACTCAGACACAAATTTCATTCCCCGACATCGTGGCGTCCGCCCTGATTCGTCTTAAACAAAGCTCAAACACTCGATCTGATAATGTCACTTTCTCTGAGCAAGAAAAAGAATTTCTTCCCCTAACATATATTTAACCATCGATTCTAGTAAAAAATTAAATGTTTCTCAATAGAAATGCATAATAATATTCATTGCTTACTTTAAGTACAGCTATAATACAAGCATTCATTATTTTTTTATTTTTTTATTTTTTGTTTATTAAAATGAATACTCTTAAGGAGGAAAAATACTTTATAGCTGTTTGAAAAGTTGCCCAAGTTTTGTAATCAGAAAAGGGTTTTTGAAAAAAACTGTTACTTAAAAATACTTTACGATGAATGAGTAAAAATACATATATATGCTTTGTGTAACTGTAATTAAGCTGAAACAATTAAATTTAAAAAGAAAACTTGTCTTTTAAAAACAGCAAAATCCCAAATCCGTATGTAACTCGATATGTAAAATTTTTGACTTCAGCCTCTATCACTGTAACTTGTCCACAACAGAAGTGGAATTAATTTCTCTATTAAAAATATGTAATATAATAAAAAAGCAGCAGAAAAGTGGGTGTTTAAAATAAGTAAAATGAGTCAATGCTTATCAAATACCAAATACAAACATTTTAAATAGAGTTTAAAAATTTAGGAAACCACTATTTCTAGGCTATCAAATACAACATTATTCACAGTCCGAACTAAGATCAAGTGAGTGCGAAATGTTCATTTATCGCTGTATTATTCCACGCGTTGCCTCAGTTAACTGGTTGTCAAGCATAATTTGATAACGTATTTCTTACATTATTTAATTTTACTGCAAGTAGTAGGAGAACACTAGGTAAAAGAATTATGTACTTTCTCCTTCCAAATGCTTGGCAGTTGCAAAATCTTCGTTGTGACTGAGATATTTATTTTTATTTCTAAATATGCTTTGATTCTCCTTAAAAGTAAACGGTACTTAATAACGGTATTTTATAGGTTTTACAGACTTATTTTTTCACTTTTTTTTTCTGAAAATTTTCTAAATAAAGGATTAAATATACATTGTTGTTTTTTACCCCTTTATTCATCTTTGAAGATTGGCAGTTGGAGTTCTGATATGCGATTAAGCAGAAACGTACCGACCCTAAGCTTGGGCTAATACATAATTACATGAAATACACAACCATCTCGTTAAAATTACAGAGATAGCATTGTATTGCATTGTGTTGAGATTGTATGTGCTTAGTGATTGTCCATGCAATTCCAATCATTTATTCGAATGGATAATATTGTACACTCAAAAGTTGAGTCTGCAATATTTTTAAACCGTAATTAAAAAAAATAATGAGACACTAAAACATTCATATTTCAAAAGTGACATTGTTTACATCATGTAATATTAATCATGATTAGTCATTTGGAAAAGTAAATAGTACTTACAATGCTACTCATTATTTTTCTGTTTAAAACTATTTATTAAAATTAATGACATTTTCGAGGTACTCATACCACTTATACATTTTTATGACACAGCTTTGAGTGATTAGCATTAAAGTGGAAGTGTTTAAACATTTTGAAACTTGCAATCGGAAATAGTTCTAAAGGTTTCAGTTTGTTTTCGTGAATTTAATTTAGCTAGTGCGTTATTTCTAAGCCTTGGAAGATTAATTACACTTGGGTCTTCGTTGTACCTAGTTCAGTATAATTTATAAATCATCTGAGTACAGCTCGTTTAAAATAGCCTTCAAGAAGAAGTCTTCAGATGATAAATGAAGTTGTTGGGAGGTCATGTCGTGTCACAGAAATTTGAAATTTGCAATTCATGAAAGTTTTACTAGGAACTCATTTTCCAACGGCTAAACTTGTGAGTGTGTACGCATATTGTCAAAGTCTTGAATGATTAATAGTATGTCACATATGAAAAAGGTGACAGTTCAATTTTGGTTACTTGTCTCGTGTTTGTGGTTTAATTATTTTTAAAATAATAATTTTCTGTTTTTAATTTTGTTGTTGTTCTAACACTAGTTGCTTTTGTACAAAAAGTAAAATGCACAAATACTTACCCTGAATGTGTGTGTTTAATTGATTTAGAGTTTTGTTGGCTTCCACCATTTATCTTTTTGTTCGTAGTTTTAAAAATCAAAGCAAACTACTTCAAACATTTGAAAATAGTTATTCAAGATGACAAAATAAAATATCTGTTAATGCAAAACTTTTGGTTTTCAAAGTAAAAGTATCATCTTTTGTTAATACCTAAATGCAGAAACTTGTTTCAGGCCACAATTTTAATGCTTTTATTTTTATAGGGCGCTTCTCGAAATTTATTAGATTAAGTTTTAGTTAAATATCACTTTACTAAGCGCCAGAAAGTAAAGCGAAAGCGTTGCAATAATAAATCCGGTGTTATCCATGTTTTAGAAAATTGTTAGTAAACTAAACTCATGTTTAAAACTGAAATGATTTATGTTGTAAAACTGCGTAGTAAAGGACTCTATGTATCTCAGAACAATATTGCTTTTACATTGTTTTTGTGTCTTATCTAGGATGACGTCATTCCAAGATGAGACACAAAAACAATGTAAAAGCAATATTGTTCTATTGTTATTGTATTGTTATTGCTGCTAGGCTGCTGGGCATATGCTGGCTGGCTGGGCCGTGGAAGGCCCGTATCTTCTGATTTTGGCAATTTACGCTTCAAGTTTGGAAGTTACTGGCTGGATGGGTACAGCTCAGTCAATCCCCCTTACCAGAGGCTTTGCCTTTATTTGAAACTAGCTGTACCCGCCCGGCGTTGCCCGTGCATTTAGAAAATGCAGATAAGTGAATAGCGCAGGAATAGTAGTGTGTATAGCAACAAATCACAATAGTAGCAATTTCTAGTGTAGACAAAAAATAGCTTACTTATTGTAAGTATGTATGTATGGTAGAATGTGTATATTGTATGTATGTAAGAATGTTGTATATGCGTGAAATAAGCATGGAGCGCTGTGAACGATGAGGGAATATACAAATAACAAAAGGCAAACATTATTTTTAAGTTATTATAATTTATTCCTTAAAATTATATATCATTAAACAATTACGACAGTAACACTATTAAACAATATCAATCTCTTAATGCTATAGCGTGAACAATATTTTTTGTTAGTCTATCTTTAGCTAACACAAACAAACTGGATGGTTTACCCACTCGAGAGCATGCCACGTATAATTGTCCGTGTGAAAAACATGGTGTTCTCAAATCTAAGCCACAAACAGACATCGTTTGACCTTGGGATTTGTTGATAGTCATTGCAAATGCCAATCTAATCGGAAACTGAATACGTTTGAATTGAATTGGCACATCTGTAGGTATAATAGGAATCCGTGGTATGAGTATATTTTCACCTCTGAACTTGCCATTTAAAATCCTGGCTTCGATCACGTTTTTCATTAATTTTTGAATGACTAATCGCGTACCGTTGCACAGCCGGGGCGGGTTCAAATTACGAAGCAAGATAATTGGAGATCCAACCTTTATTTTTTAAAAATTTGTGTCACTTTAATGGTCGTTCATACCCCCCCCCCCCTCTCGCAGTGAAAAAAAAACATTACACAGCAGATTTTGCCTAATAACTCAACACTCATGGTGTTTGATACGTTTTATTTGTTTGTAATGATGTTTTTTGGTCACAACCAATATGAAAATCACAAAAAATAGTTACTTTAATTTTTAACATATATTTATCTTCTTCAGAATTTTTGACTTTTAATTTTACCTTGAATTTGACGTAAATGCAAGGTATAAAATACAGAATTTTATAAAGGTACAAAAATTAACATAATATAATTGATAGTGTATATAATTTTTGAAAAAATAATATAAGTGCCGCAAATCAAAAACCATTTATTGCCACAATCGATTCAAAGCCCCCAAAAATGGCGCAAACGTCCATAAGAAAATTCTACAGCATCGAAGGACCCCATTGCCAATTTTAACAAAGATCCGACCAAAACTGTCATTTTGTACTATAAAAAAATATGGGGTAGATCCCCATGAGGGGATGTACCTGCATAAGGACATTACAATCATTAAAATCATTCAAAAAAAAAAAAAAAAAAACATGCAGCTGTTCGAAAAAATCCTTGCGGGCCTGGATTCGATCTCATTCCATCAGGAACTTCAACCTGACGCGCAGAACCACTTGACCATCGGGTCGCTCGTTGAAGTAAGGATTTACGATAACACATATTGTATTGGCGAGCAGCGATCTCGAGAAGAAGTTTTATAAATAATTTTTTAAAATTTTTCTAATTCAAAAATCGAAAATCGGGCTTCGAGGTCTGGTGGCCAGCCCCTTTGTGCTTCCGTGTAAAAAATTCCAGGTCCCTGCGTGCGATAGATTTGGCTGGAGAGCTCGGTCAAATGGACAGACAGGCAGACAGACAGACAGACAGACAGACAGACACATTACACTTGCTTTTATTATTATAGATACATGAACATTTGAAGAGGGTTACAAAGTTTGAAAGACTCCAGGAGATGGTCCAGTAAAGGCTCCCATGGCGTTCGCTCCGCTCCATTGCATTACCATAGGTGTCATACACTAGGTGGCCAAAAGTATCCGGACACTTTCAAAAATTCACATTTTTACATATAGCTCGAGAAATAAGTGATCAATTGTTCTTTAACTTTAGTCATACAAAATATAGGCTTCACCGAACATTTCCAAGTTGAAATTAAATTACCCTTGCATTTGGGGGACGACAAGAAGGGGGTTGAAAGAAAAACCGCTTTTTGACCATAACTCTTCGAAAATAAAATCAATTTCAGTAATTAATTAGCATACTATGTATAATTATTGTACAAATTTTTATGAACGTACCACTCTTACTTCTGAAGATATGAAACATTTTTGAAAAAACGGCAATTTTATTTGAAGGGTTTTTGCTCATAACACGCAGAGTTTTTGATCAAACCTTATCACAACTTCAGGAAAGATGACAAAATACAAGAGAAAGATCATACTAAAACGGTAAATAAAAATATTAAAAATTCGATGAGATATGAGCGTTAAAAGGAAATAATTTTTCACGGCGCATGCGCGAACGACAGAAATTTATAACTACAAAAATATTGTAGCCTGATTCATACTGCATCTTATAAAAAAAGTTCCAGTTGAATATCATGAAAAATGAAAAAGATATCAGCGATCTAATGAGCTGTATTTCATTCATTCGCAGACAATACATAAATAGTGAGGGGTTGTCCTCAAATAGTGTGGTGACAATCGATCATTTTTTTTCAATGTTAAATTGTATACAGTTTGAAAATTTATATTCGGCATTGTCGTCATATTTCGTCTGTTCGGCCAAAAAGACCTTATACGTAGGTTTCCAAAAGTATCCGGACACCCTCTGAAACGTTGGTTTTGAACGACGACGCAATAACCTTTAATTTAAAAATAGCTCTTTGTGGACAGACCCTAACTATTTATGTATTGTCTGCGAATGAATGAAATACAGCTCACTAGATCGCTGATATCTTTTTCATTTTTCATGATATTCAACTGGAACTTTTTTTATAAGATGCAGTATAAATCAGGCTACAATATTTTTGTAGTTATAAATTTCTGTCGTTCGCGCATGCGCCGTGAAAAATTATTTCCTTTTAACGTTCATATCTCATCGAATTTTTAATATTTTTATTTACCGTTTTAGTATGTTCTTTCTCTTGTATTTTGTCATCTTTCCTGAAGTTGTGATAAGGTTTGATCAAAAACTCTGCGTGTTATGAGAAAAAACCCTTCAAATAAAATTGCCGTTTTTTCAAAAACGTTTCATATCTTCAGAAGTAAGAGTGGTACGTTCATAAAAATTTGTACAATAATTATACATACTATGCTAATTAATTACTGAAATTGATAGCTTATTCCGAGCTATTTTCGAAGAGTTATGGTCAAAAAGCGGTTTTTCTTTCAACCCCCTTCTTGTCGTCCCCCAAATGCAAGGGTAATTTAATTTCAACTTGGAAATGTTCGGTGAAGCCTATATTTTGTATGACTAAAGTTAAAGAACAATTGATCACTTATTTCTCGAGCTATATGTAAAAATGTGAATTTTTGAAAGTGTCCGGATACTTTTGGCCACCTAGTGTATGAGCTTCTTCGTCGTGCAGGCTTATTTTTTTGTCCTTATATCTATTTGTTTTTGTTTATCAGTAGTGGATAGTTTTGCTTGTTCCCATAAGTCCCAGAGAAGGTATTGGCTCCAATCTCCTTCTTCGTGTTTCCTGTTATAAATAGGCATGAAACCAATATCATTTGCATCTAATTCAATTGTACAATGATATTTTACGAGGCATTGGAAAACTAAAGGCATTAAAGTGTTAGAGTCATCGTGAAATGTACATGGTCTTATTAGAGCAGTTGGAAGTCCTTTTCGCATGCTTTGTTTCATTATATTTACGATACTGTAATTAGCTACACCTTCTTTATAACCGTACATTGCGCCGTCCTATCTTAAACTGGCATGAGCAGTTGAGTCATAAGGTTGGATTAAATTACTTAAATTAAAAGCTGATCTCCAGTGTAAGTCTTCTGGTGCCGCATGCCATTCGAAAGAAAATTCTTGTGTTGGTTGTAAGGTACCCCATTCTTTTGAATTCATTAAGTCAAACATGAAACCAATTTTTCTTCTTTGAAAATTTAAAGAGGGGATATCTGTGTTTGGATTTGTGTAAACAGTATTTTTGATCGTAACTTGTTTGAGAGCTGCTGTGGTCTGATTTCCTGAATTTTGAGTGAAATCCGCATTGGGGAGGATATTATCCTGTTCCCACATTGGTAATTGAAAACCTTTATCGATGTAAGTTTCACAATAGGGCATTAGATTAAAGCTAACTTCTGGTGCTACAACTCCGCCCGTTGTTGTTATTTTGTTTGTGAATGGAATTAAATGTTCTAAATTGAAACTGCAGCTTAAAAGTCTCCAACGTTTGCTTGCGATATTTATCAATTGCCCATCTCGTGGTTTTAGAGATGCCATAGGGCATTCATAGGCTATGATAGACCATTGTTGGTTAAAAGCATCGTTATATGTAGGAGAACCTGTTTTAATATAGTGTCTAAAAGTACGAGAAAAATGAACAATTTGTGTACCTGTTTGTATGGGTCTCGGATTCATTGGGGGCACTTATCCGCCTCCTCCCGTACCACCAGTGCTAGGGGCTCCTCCTGGAGCGTCGGATGCCATCTGTCCTGCTGACTCTGCAATTCCGGGATTGAGTTGTGGGTATTTACCTCCTTGATATCTGGATTTAATGTTGTAGCTGGGTCTAAAGCGCTTCTCCGGCGTTTGATGGGGGACACGTCCTCCTCGAAATTTAGATTTTTGACCGGGTAAGTGCCTTCCGATGATCGGGATCGAAGCGATTTTGAAGTTGAGGTGGATTGCAAATGCGAAGAAGTTTCCCAGAAGACCCTGCTTACTAGCCTCTTCCTGGAAGGTGCGGTCGGCTGTCTCACGACTAATTATGGACTCGGCGAAAAGTTCAAAGTCGTGTCGTGTGCAGATTCTGTCATGTTCGCTAATTGGTCCTCCTTCTCTGTCACTTTTTCGGATGTCAGTTCCAGGTCCACAGTACCGGTACCCGGGCCAGTGCATTCTTCTTCTGAAATTTCCGATAATTCGCATGGATTATTTGCAAATTTGATGGCGAATATGGATATCCATTGAGGATGCAAGTCTCGGCGTACTTTTTTCAAAGCCGGCCAGACTTTTAGACCGCAGTAGTAAGCCATGCATCTAGCTCTTATTGCAGGCTCTGTTGCGGGGGCACGGTTCCATGGGTCGTTTTTTATTGTTATGATTACGGGAGTAGGTCTTAGATATTCGTCTGAGTAATTTTTTTTGTGAACGAAAGTGCCTGTTCCTTCTAAAATTACTTTTAAGTGTTCAATTACGCAGTTATCGAAGTATGGTTCATTTATTATGATTACTCTTTTGTTAACACAGTCCTGCCACATAAATGAATATCCGGATGTGCCTTGACCGATTTCTCCGTAAAAAATACATGTTTTATCTTTACTTTTTGCTATCCATGTTTTTCCTGAATTGGGTTCGCCTTTTAATACTACAGTGTTTAATTTTCTTTTACATTTGTCTAAGCACTGGATGATGTTTAGAGCAAATGAGCAAGGGCAAATGTTTTGGAAGTTACACCATCTTTCTACACAGTCAGCAGAGTTTTCAGGTGACATGCATAAATTTTTGGGGTCTTTAAATTCTGCGCAAAGATCTCTTATCGATTTATCAAGCGTTGATTGAATTGCGAAACTGAGAGCTTTTTTGAAATTTGCCGTGAATGTACGTTTGCAGTAGATTGCTTCGAATAGTGGATCTTGCTGAAAATAATTCATTAATTCAGCTTCTGACTGGCTATGTGTTTCCATGATCCAATTTTTAATCGTCATTATATCGCGGCTTCCTTCTTGCTTGTTATTAATTCTGGCAATTTTGCGGTTTTTAACTTCTTCTATTAGTTCTGGTGTTATTTGTGCTTCAAGCATGGGGAGATCTGAGTTATCATCATGCATGTTTCTCCATACTATTTTTCATGGTTCTAAGTTCATGTAAGAGAGGAAATTTACTGGCAGTTTACATTGTTCAGATTTGAACCAATCGCATTCTTCCGATTTGAATTGGTTGAATACTCTATCACCGTCAAAGCGGTAGCTTGTGTTATGCTCGACTAAACCGTGATAATGAAGGCCGCTCCATTCACATTGCTCGTCGCTATTTGCTGGGTGTTCAGAAATTATGACAGATCTGTATCCAAGTAGTTTTTTACTTTTTAAAGCGGATTCGAAAGAGCCTACTTTAAGAGCAAAGACGATTGCACTTTAAGCAAAGTTACTTACATGGCCGGCTTGAGCTTGCATGTTGACTGTATCGTATGCAAAGGCAGAATGAGCTTTGCTGTGATGGTGTCTCTATATATAGCATTAATCTCATCAGATAATCTCAAGTGGTACTTGTGATTAGTGAAGTAGTTATGACGTCAATGAGATTGAAATTCAAAAAATTTGACACAAAATGTCTAATTGATTTTTTGAACTGTTAATGATCATTAATTAACTAACAGCTTTGTTCAATGAACGGACCTCTCCTCAGTCTCAGTCAGCCAGCCATCCACCCGCTGCCTGTCCCGGCAAAAAACAACAACTCCATGCTGGGTGCAGCAGGTTATCAAACTCACCCCCCACGAATTAGGTGTGCTCAGCTGCCAAGCAGCAAAGCACATATAGTCCGTCGTGGGGGGCGAGCTTCATAAGCTGCACCCAGCATAAAGTTATTATTTGTGGCCGGGACAGGCAGCGGGTGGATGGCTGGCTGGCTGACATCTCAATACATTATTCTTAAACTTTAAGTCCTGTGAATGGTTCCGGGAAACGACTAATATTTCAACTTGCATCTACTGACTCCATTATGAACCAATATGAATTAAATTGATCCTGAAACATATACATACTTCAAAAGGCTGTTTATTTTTCTTATACGTCATCAATTATCGATAATAGGTGCCTAATTAATTAAATTTCCTGGCTTTAGACAATAAAGACCCTATATTAAACGTGTTTTTCTAACGTTTAAAGTGTTGATCATTTCCGAAAAGTTAAAGAATGAGGCGAAGCTTTCTTGTGATGATAATAGAGAAAAAAAGCTTCTTAGAGCTTTAAAAGCTTCACTAAATTTAAGCTCTTATAATGTTATCTTATTTCAACAAAAACCTAGTTGTAAATATATTCATTTCAACAAAAGGAAAAAAATGATATTATACAAGTAACTTATAGGATAATGAGCTAGTTTCATACTACTAAATGTGTTTAAAGAGTAAGTTGTAAGAAATAAAATTACTCACGATTATTTGTTCTACACAAAAACTGATAAGCTGATGAATAATAAGTAATTTTAAAACTACGTGAAAAAAAGGGTATGTATTTTAAAACATTATTTTTCATAATTAAGCAAAATTATTTTATTTATTTAAATCATATATTATTTAGAAATAAAATTAATTTAGAAACACCATACCTTACTTATTTACTGTTTCTACAGTCAAAAGAAATTATTTAAGTAAAAAACAATTGCTTATCCGTTTCCATTTAAAATTTGCGAGGTCAATTTTCCCAATTATTAAAAAGCGATGTTAAAGCTTTGCGTGTTGAAAATAGGGAATTTCCTCTTTATTTTCAAAATACATTTACTACTGTATAAATAATATTATGTCACACGCCCAAATTGATATTTCAACTCGAAAAAAAGAAAAAACTTTGAGACAAAACCCATTGAGATACCTTAGCATAGTGCCATGCTGTGGAAATCTTTCTGGTGCGGTTAGAGCCTTTTGTGCACGAACTTCTTGACTTTACCTTTCGTTTGATGCTTGCTTGTCCACTGTGCTATCTTTTTAGTTGACCAAAAATGTGGGAGTCACACGAGAACAGAATATGAACTGCGGGGGGGGGGGGGGGGGGGGGGGAGGGGGAGCTTCACCTAAAAAAAATCAAAACCCTCAACACTAGTGCCAGCAAAATTATCTGTTTCATTCTTTTTTGATCGTAAAAGACTGCTCTTTGTCGATTTCCTATTGCATGGACTACATTCAGTGTTCAGTGATATTGTATAAACCCTTGTTGAATTTCAGGAATTCAGGAATGCAGTTACATCGAAATATTCAATATTTGTTTCCCGTGATGTCATCTTACTGCATTAAACACTTAACCAAACATGGCCAACACATCAAAAAAATTCCACAAGCTCTTCTAGGAAATCCCCCCCCCCCCCCATTCTATATCTGACTCCATAGAACTTTCACCTGTTTGATGAACTGAACAAAAACACAGCGGGGACACCTATTTTAAACGGACGACGAAGACACGGAGTGCCAGCACAATTAATTCTAACAGTACACAAAGGATTTCTATAAGCACACTATACTGCCGTGGGCAGGTAAAGGGCAGTAACTGCAAATTTTTCGATTTTCATTTTTTTGCATTTTTTAAAACTATGTTACATTAGTTTTATGGTACAAACATCTTTTTTTGGTTTCCGATGAAAAAAAACTGTTTTTTAACCAGTGGTAATTAGCAGTAACTGCATTTTTTGTTGCTGTGGGCAGGTAAACGGCAGTATCTGCATGTCTGCAGGATGAACATAATATGAATCGCTGTGCAAAACTTGCATCAAGCCGCAAAAACCATTTTCCTTTTTACTTAAACTAAGCAAAAGTAGGGGTGCCCTAATGGGAGGTCACGGGAGGTCATTGGTTGCACTTGAATGTTCCCAAGGGGGTGTTTTATTCCTTTTGGGGGTGAATCAGTGTTAATATCAAAGCAGACTTAAGTGATAGTATGAATTGGCGTTACCACTTGGCCATATATCGCCAACCTTTTAGTCGCCAAGTGCTTGTCGCCAACTTGGTGACATATCGCCAAATTGGCGACAAATTTGGCGAAAAAAATTATTTTATGAGTTTGGGTTCAATTTAGCGCTATTGGCGGTATTTTGTGAAAAATCCACTGAATGATACTAAAATCGGCGATATTTAGAAAATGAATTGTTGTAAATCATTTTTTGCTTTGTTTCGTGGTACATTTGGGGCGTAAATGTTTGAATTGTCATCTTGCTCATCTTTGAATTGTCATCTACTAAAAAAATTTACACGTAAAAGGAAGTAGTGTGGGGTCCATAGAAATTTTTTTCTTTCAAATAAAGTTTATCTCCACTAGCAGACAATATTTTTTACGATTTCAAAGATACACAAGCCAAACTTGGTAGATGACAAAAAAAAAAAAAAATGCAGCAATGAAATGATTTTATTTACATTGTTTTGTTTTCTTTTAATTACAGTTGCTTTCATACTAACAGACGTTTTTGCAGTTTAATCCCTAGCTGTTGCATTTTTCATAGTACTATGAAAAAAATCGTCAGCACAACAAGCATTTCAAGCGCTGTTTTCCTCAAAGTGATTTCTTGTTTTATGCAAAGTACAAAGCATTAACTGATTTGTAGTAATTTTAAAACATCTGGTGTGCACGCCACACTACTTCCTTTTACGTTTAAATTCCATAATAAATGCCTCAAGTGTTAAAATAGTGCATTAGAGTGAGCAAGATAACGATTCAAGCATTTATACCCCCAGTTTGTCACGAATCAATGCAAAATAATATTTTACAATGATTTATTTTCTAAATATCGCCGATTTTAACATGATTCAGTGATTTTTTCGCAAAATGTGCCCAATAGCGCCAAATTGAATCCAAATTTAAAAAAAAAAAAAAATCATTTTTTCGCCAAATTTGTCGCCAACTTGGCTACCAAAAGTTTGGCGATATATCGCCAAGTGGTTGCACCAAATCATATCACTCAATCTGCATTGAAATTAACATTGATTTACCCCACAAAGGGGTAAAAGACCCCATTGGGAACATTTGAATACAACCTCAAGGGGAGGTGCACAACGACCACCCTCAGAGCCTACATACCAAACTAGAAGCTTCTACGGCATATAGTTTTTGAGTTATGCGACATACATACATACGCACATACATACATGCGCACATACATACATACGCACATACATACATACGCACATGCATACGTACATTTTGACGTCACGAGAAAACTCGTCGTAATTAACTGGGGCATGGTCGAAAAGGATATTTCGGCTGTTTATATATTAGTAGGTATATGTGCATGTGCTGATAGGTCGAAAAGACTACTCAACATTCATTCGGGGGTTAGCAAAATCAAAATTTAGACCGAATTTTGAATGAAATTTTCTTTATGATCACAATACTTCCTTTACTAAGTAAAAGGAAGTAAAAATGGCTGAAGAATCACCAAGTTTTGCTTCATATTTTTCATAATACAATACAGTTCACTATATTTTTTAATTATATTTCGCGGTCGTTTATATGAAATCTATATCAAGTGGATACACGGTATTTATGTATATTTTTAAATAAAACATATCATTCACAATGCAATAATATATTTCGTAATAACATCTCTACTCAGCGTAGTCGAATATGTAAATACTGGACATTTAGTAGCATAATGTGCAGTTACTGCCGACTGCCAGTCCATTTCGCATGACATTTAGAGTGAAAAGGGCAGGTAAACGGCAGTATCTGCTTTACCTCTCTCTGCGCATGCAAAATCAAAATTCAATCGATTACCCAAAAAATATATCGGTATAAACATATAGTGTCGCCTATGTTCGAAGTTCAATGCTTCATAGATGTTTGTGGGAAATCAAAAACGCGTTTCTTCAAATATGTCGAAAACTCATTTTTGCAGATACTGCCGTTTACTTGCCCACGGCAGTATAATGCGACTGTTCTCATAATGGGTAGATGGCGAAACGCCTGTAGAACAAACATATGACTTTTATCAAACAATTACTTTGACATTGCCTTTGATTATTTATGCATTGACTACTTATGGGAAGAAAATGTGTCTTTAATTGACTTATTACTTAAAGATCGTTCATTTTTTACTCCCTATGAAGAAGATATATAATTTTAAATGCATTTAAATTTACGTGGGTCTTCAACATACTACTTTGTGAAAGTTATGACATATGTGTTTTATTATTTCAGTTCCTCCAAGAGAAGCAATTATAATGGATGAATTTGGGCAGCGATTGCATGGAATAATAGGCCCATATAATGAAGGACACCCTGTTTCACTCATTTGCGAAGGTGAAGGCGGTAAGTTTTACATCAATATTTAAATTTATTTTCAATGTATGAGAATTGTGAATACTAAAACAAATATAAAAAAGGGGGAGCGCAGGAAAGAAACAGAGGAAATATTAATGTTAAAGGTAGCCGGTGGCTATAGAAAGGTAACATCTGAAAACAAGAATCACATCAACATATTCTTTATGTTCAACGCTAATGTATGTGATCGAGGTATCATTTTATAATTGCCCAAAGTATTTTTCTATAGCTTATATTAAACATGATAATTGTTTTCAGATGTTTTCTTCCTACAACCACCTGCACTCATTTGCATTTATATTCCATCTGTTTCTTTTACGGCTGTATAATTTTGTCCAGAACTCTATTGTCAAGCCCAATGAAAATCATAAAGCTTAAAATTCATGTATTATAGTAGTGCAAACAAATCACATTTTATATTTATTAGTGATATATGCTACTTTCATGTATGTAATGAAATAATGTATAATATCCATTTCAATCAAACAAATGAAGGACATTCCTTGCTGAACTTTGCTTTGTTATATAAAACGGAAAGTCAGCCATGCCTACTAATTTTCTTTTGTTTAATATATGTATCACTCAAGCGAAAGTATTGTCACAAATATTTTAGTGGATTCGTAATATATGATGCATGAACTACTATCCTGGCAAATAGAGCTTGTTTGAGGACCTTTCATAAGAAATGGCTTCACACTATAAATTGCCCCAAAATACCTATAAATAAATGAGATACATCGATAAAAATTTCACACAACCTACAGAATATTAATTAAATGGAATAAAAGCATTTTCGAGCAAACCAAAGTTTCTCAAATTCTTCTCAGTTAAAAAAATCATAAAATGGAACTGAGATAGTCATCACACCGGAAGAAACGACAAGACGTGTATCACTAAAGTTAAATTTTAAATGCGGTGAATAAGACAGAATCTAGACTCAATATCGTTGGATAACCGAATTGCTTGTAAACAGAAAAGAAGAAAAACCTAGAAAAAATTGCATAAACATGACAGGGTAGGCTCATCTATAAGTGGACTGAAGAAGGCTGGTAAAAGAAAGCTATTATGGTTGTATGAAATATAAAATGCAAATTTTAAATAAAAGTTTACCAACTATTTTTTAAGCAGTGAACTTTCCTTAAGCCAGGACTAAGGTCCACATGCAATGTAGTAAGAATCCAGGTTTTGATATACAGAAAGTGCAGTTCCTCTTTTGTTATAGACTTATCAGTCTGAATTAGTCTGTAGTAGCAGGAGAAGATGTTCTCTCATGATATTTCCAATACATATTTTGATTATTATAGCATTAATAAAATTTAAAAAAAGAATAATAAAAGAAAGATATTAAGATATTTTTTTTCGCATCATAAATAGTAAGTGTTCTAAAAGAGGACACTAAGATGAATGAAAAGTTATTGTTGGCGGTCCGTTACTATCAATGTAAAGAAACAATTTAATAAAACACGAAAAAAAAACTGTGTCTTAAATTTTATGATTGATTGCACATTTGCACTAATGTTTATTGAACAATGTACAATACGATGAACTAGATGCGCTCGATTTTCCTCCTTTATAGTTGGTTTTATTTGCTAGAAATTTGGTGTACTGGAGTAAAAATGTTTAAACACATTATTTAGTATTTTATGTAAAGACGATGTGTTGTTTTTCATTCCTGTAACAATTTTATTTTCTTCTTTTTGGAAAAACAAGGTGAAATAAAGGAATCTCAGAGTTAGGAGTGCAGAACTTAAATTTTTTTTATATTTTCTCTTAATTATCACATTATTTAGTGGGTTTTACTGGGCATTTAAAACAACGTTCAATAACGTGATTTTTTCATCTTTTTTGTTGATATAATCAGTGCCATTTACCTTCTCAGAAAACGCATTTATAAGAAAATATGTTCAAAGAGTCACTCAAAATGGGTAAAATAAAGTGTAAAATGTACACCAGAAGTACAAACAATATATATGTATCGTATGGATTATCTGGAAATAATAACATGACATTACTTCCAAGAATTCTGCTTTTTTTCCTAGCAGAAAAGTAAGAGCATGTTTAAATTTATAAAAAAATATGGCGTAATTCTAATGCTAGCCAATATTTCTACCTCACAGACTTTTAAAACATTCTGAAGTTAACAACCTCTTTCCTTTGTGCATGATAAATCACTTTGAACTATAGAAATATGTACTTTATGTCTAACAAGTAAACTATTGTATTGGATACGCATAACTTGTGATTTATGAAGACGTATGAGTGCTGGAAAATATGTCAGAAAAGTTACAAAAGCTTTTATTAGAAAAAACAACAATTTTAAGCGTTAAAATCGAGATAAAAGCTGTTACAGATACATTTCATTGTAAATAAGATGTCATTTAACTCATATTAAGTACTTTTTGACTGTTCTTAATTTTGGAACTTGAAACTAGAGGGATGGGAATTACCATCATTTCGCTCTATGTTATTTGTTTAGGATATTTGATAGCTGAAGTTAATAACCTTCTTTATTTATGCATGCTAAATCGCTGTAGGATGTAGAAAAAATGCACTTTAGTCCAATAAAACAATTATTATCATTGCCAATGTATCACCTATGGATTATAAAGAACAGTTGATAGAAATTAACCCATTTATGCCCAAGTTTTTTTGTAACATTTTTTTTTCAATTTTTATTGGCTTAAAACTCTTACTTGGAATGGTTTACATACATTTTAAGCTCAAAATAGTTCGCCGTTGCCATATTTATTAAGTTATTTAACGTCCTGTTTATGGGATATTTTGCAGATATGTGAGCAAAATACGACTTTACTTGACTTTACTTTTGCAAAGTAACATAACAGAAGGCATATCTGAACAATTTTAAGCAAATAATTTAAAATAGTTTAATTTTATGAAAAAAAAAGTTCGCAAAAAAACTTTACTTTCTGTGGCTACCCATGCTGGATCGTTGCTTGACTGATTTGTCTGAAAATAGCTGTCAATAAATAAACTCTGATTTCCAGCTAACGGCTCTATCTGGTTTTCTCACGAAGAAGGACTATTTAACTTGTGAAAAACAGCTTTAGTAAAAGGATATACCCATTACAGGTTTTTGTATGCAGTGACTAACAAGCGTCCCGTTTTCAGGCTACTGGGCATAAATGGGTTAAGATTTAACTGGATAAAATGCAGTTAAAGTCATTAAAACTGAAACTCAAAAAAAAGAAAGAAAAAAAAATAACGTTTAACAGAATTTAGAAAAAGTATATCTTTTTCAGTAAGTTATATTTTACTACTCCGCTGAAGTAAAATTTAAAGCATACACGCACTGACCGGTTCGTCTTTGTTTCGGACTCATCAGTCTAGGGTTATAACCGAGCATAAAACAGATACCCACTTAATGAGTTTATGATATTTCTTGTGCCAAACATACTGAGTTTGCAACAACAAAACTTTTAACATTAAATTTTCTGAATGGAGAAATACAATAATCTGAGTACTTGTAATAATGCAAAAAAATCAATTTGAATCAGTATTGTTAAAGATTTTATTTTTATTTTCTTTCTTTTTTTTTAAATCTTTTTTTCAGTGTAAAATGTAAATTACTTATCATAACATTTACAAGCATTTTTATTTCGTTGTATAGTAGCGCACTTAAATATTTTCAGAAATATTATGGATAAATCAGAGTAAGAAAAACGTCAGTCATTTGTTTTTTTTCCATAGAATAGAACGTGAGTGAGATTCAACTTGAAGAAAATGAAGTTTATATAAGAAAAGTACTCACTTTAAAAAAATGCTTATTGTTAAACAATTTTTAAGAAATGTGTTGAAGATTTGAAAAAGATCATGAATTCTTAAAGGAAAAAAATTCAGCGCGAAATACTTTTAAGTAAAATCCTATAAGCATATATTCAGTTCTTTTCCAAAGGAAAAGGAAATCTTCAACTGCGTTTTTCAAAACACTGGAAACAAAATCAACAGTCTCGCAGGGTTTTTCAAGGAATTTGTTTAAAACAAGAAGCTGAAAGAATCTACATTTGGAAATATTGTTTTTTTTTCTATTTTTTCATTCATGTTTTTCAACTTCATGCTGCAAAAAAATTTGTATTTACTCTAAGCAAAAGGATTTCTTGGAGCTGTATCTCATTTTGAAGTATATACGGAAAAGTCAACTTATTTTTACTGCGATTAAACTGTTTGCATCTTTTCCCATTGTTTAATGTTGACTTATAAATTTATTCGTAACGGTATATAGCAATTAAAAAAAACGGAATAAAATAGTAATAGTAAATATCATGATCATGATCATTTATTTATCATTTTTTTTAAACATTGAGTAATTTAAACTAAATATAGTCCAAAAATGAATGTTGCCACGTAAAGTACCTTTGTCTTCATACCAATATTTAACAACACATTTCTTTTAGACGGGTGAACATTATACATTTATTACATTTTACATAATTATACATTTTTCACGTCAGATAAATATCATTTAAATGCCTTTTACTGAAAATATTTCGAACATAACATTTTGACCATTAAAACTTATTACTAAAACAAAAATACGTATGCCTTACTTTAAAGAAAAATATTAACGGATAAAAATTAAAATTCATTTTCTTAAACACTAAATCATTATATTTTAGTAAGTTTAAGCCATAAATAAAAATTATATCTAGAATACGTTAAGTCTGCATTCATTTCGAAATTTTAAGTGACCAAGTAAAGAAAAAAAAAAGAAATGAATAATAAAGCTTTTTAATTTTTTTTTTTAAATAATGATGAAATTTGAATACTTAATATGTGAATTTTTTTCAATTTATCATGGCTATTTTTTTAATCTTGCTTTTGGATAAAAAGGTCTAAGAGTAAGATTTGTTTGTTGAAACTAAAAAAAATATTTTAAAACAATCAAAAACAGTTTTATGAGCATAATCTACTTCAATGGTTCATTTGGTCGAAATACACATTGTGGTATGGATGGTACATTATGTTTGACATAGTTCTTCTAAAATCCAATGCGGAAAATAACTTTCTCTACTCCTGATCTAAGCAATGGACCTAAAGCTGAGTATTGCATTTATCAAGCGATATTTAGCTTCATTTTGATTTTAAAAAGAAAGTTAGATTATTTTATTTTAAAAAAGTCAATGTAGAATAAAAAAATAAGTTAACGCGCAACACATTTATTAACTTTGTATACATAAAAGAAAAATGCAAACGTTTCGGAGAATACATCAAGTAACGTTTTATTATTATTATTATTATTATTATTATTATTATTATTATTTGATTGTAGTAAATATCCAGGAGGGGGTTCGTAAAGGTGTGGACTGAAGGAATCACTGCCTTACACGATGCATGAAGCTAACTGCTGCATACAATGTATTTTATCGAATCACATTTTCCCAGCTTTTTGATGTAGTCTCCGTTTCAAATAGGATCATTTATTTCCCAAGGACGTGCTAAAATCTGTGGCATGTACATATCAATCGTCTCTCCCTAGGCGGGATTTCGGGTACTCATCAGAGCGGTAACAATGACAAACCCTATAAAAACATCCCTTTAACCTGTGGTTAATCAGCAACTTTTATAATACTAACAATGTGCATGCTCCTTCATTCTATATAACTGGCAAGTTGCTTCTGTTTCTGCTTGTAGGTGAAAAAGGTGATACAGCATCTTCCACAATACAGAGTCTTTTAAAAAGCGACCCTGCACATAATTATTTTTTATCGGAATTTAGCGTGTTCTTACATTAAAAATTTCAGAACTTCAACTTCGCGAATTAGCATAATTTATGTTATGCAAAATTGTGCCAATTTTCCAATACAACTGCAAAAAACAAAAAATACCACTGACCATAGTTCGCCATGGATGTTTCTTTGTTTTTTAGTGTAAATGCCGGAAAAATAAAAAAAAAACAAGATCGCATTAATTTAGAAACAATTTCAATTCAACTAGTAAAAGAAAAAAAAGAAAAAAGGAAAGAGAATGATTTATTTTTAATGCATTACACTATTTTTCCCTCATTTATCCATTATAATGTTTTTTTTTTGGATAAAAACGGAAGGTACCTCATATTCGTACATTTATCATATACCCCATGTGCGTATTGCATTTAGTTATACGTCTGTCGCGGGACGGCATTTCATTGTTTGCTTATTTTTTTATTTTTTTAATTATTTGTGTCGCTCCTTCAAATCAATAAAAACTTTACTTACACGCTTTAATTTCTTTTAATTTATTCCACATTCATTTAAATATTAGTAAAGCAAAATTCGTATTTAAACCACTTGCACTCTAATTCTACTACTCAAAAGAATAAGAAGAAACAATAAACAGTAGATAAGCATTCGACCGCAAAAGTATTGGAAGACTTAGAAAAGCTCAAGAATGTTGTTCCTCCGCATTTCTTTTTTTCTCCCGTTAGAACTATTTGTATCGGAACAACTCCGCGCTTTTACTTTCTAAAGCTCAAATGTAACCTCGGCAATCAAGAAAACATCAACATCAATCATAAATGCTCCCTTTAGATTTTCAGAAGGCGAAAGAGGAAAAGAAGTAAAAAGCACGAAGTTGGAGCTAAAGGTAAGGAATGCTGGAAACTGGGGAAGAAAAGGAAGAAATAAAACAGAAAATGCAAAGACGGGAGATGTCAGCGCAGTTTTCGATAAACAAAATCACACGCCAATGTTCTTAACGTTTTTACAGGCATAAAACTTGGGCAGTGCGTTGACTTCAAAAAGTAATGATTTTTGTTCAATAAAAGAGCGGAAGTTTAAAGTTCTGAGTTATGATAATTGATTGCTTTTGTTAATTATAAAATTTAATTCAGATTTTGATGGATGTTTACTTTTGGTAGTTTTTATTTTAAGAGCGATTTCAAACAGTATAAATAGAAATGAAGCTGAAAAAATACTAATTTATTGATTTTATGACTAAAAACTAGTTTATGCAAATTAAAAAATCATACATAAATACTTTCGTGCCAGTACTTTCTGTCAAAACAAAATCAACATGAAAAATTATGCTTCAAGAAAAAAATTTAGATCTCACCCATTACATGTTTCGGAGATTTCAGTCCCGTATATTTTACACAATAATTATTTCTTAACACTGTTTTAGAGTTAAATTGTTCGGATGATCTCAGATCTGTAGTTTAGTTTGTTTTTACTACGTTCGAAATTTTATTTTCTCTCTCTCCCTTATGAATGTGAATGTCACTACTTTCGGACAGTGAAATGAGTAGGGGGATGTATTGCAAGAAGCCCAACTGCTCGACTGTTTAATGATTTGCTTAAAAATGTTTATTTTGAAAATATTATTATTAATGGTGATAAATTATAATTAACTTAACGTCTCATTAAGATCTCATATAAAATTTCAATATTTTTTTTAACAATTATTTGTTCATTAGTTGCACAAACAAGAAATTTATGTATTGTTTATGGAACACAACACAGTTATTGCTTAGCAAACATCATGTTCTAATCTCTTTACATTATTTATGTTTCTATATTTTTGGAATTTGTCACTTTGCTCAATATGTAAGTGAAACACTTGACACGATAAAAATTACGATTTAAAGCATGAAGCTATAATGGAATCAATAAACTGGGATTAACACAATAAGTTGATTTTGTTTTAAAAATAATTAATAAAATAGTATGTATACACAGAATAGTAATGCAGTAGCGATTTTAATACTTCTAAGATGTTTGATTAATAATTAATTATGAACAAAGCTAAAGAAAATGTCAGTTGACTCAGTTCATGTAAGCTAAATTAAAATGTACACCAATAACAACATTAAACGATTAAATGTTGGTGCGTAAATGTTTATATAGATGTAAGACTTCATTTTTAAGTCAAATACGACTAAAAGTCTGTTTAAATTGGCAAACCAACCGTCATGCTAAATAATATTAATTAGTTTTGTTGGATAATTATTTCTATATCAATTTCTCTTCTAAACTTTGCGAAATTTAAAGTATTCTTCTTCACTTGGAAAGCTGAGAATAATTTCAGCGTAATTCTAGTTTTCCGGTCACCATAACAACACCATGCTTAGTGTTTAAATGAACTATGTGAATGTCATGTGTTTCCATTCTCAATGATTCTCCATGTTGCTAATGAGCAAACAACTAAAGCCATCTGCAAAATTCCTTAGTTGAGTGGCTTACATGATTTCAGGCTTCTAGAAGAGGCATAAACTATGATTTCTGTTTGTTCGTTTCCTCTTTAGATTAAAGCTAAGCCGATTTGCTCTGAAATAGCTTGAATTTAATATGATTAACAGAAATATTTATAAGATTAGCAATGGTTTTCAACTTAGAAAGGATTTTTCAGGATGGCTTTCCGGGAGATTTTTGTGTGCTAGGGAAATATTTAAGAATATAAATAAATCTTAAAAAAATACGTGTTGAAATTTAGTTAAAATGTACAGAAGTTGTTAGACCTCTATCTTCTTTTAAACAAATAATTGTGTTGTATACGTGTCATTTTTAAACGGTAACTTATCTTAGATTTGAAAAAGAAAACAAAAATATGTGTACAACTTTTTAATAGAAAAGGTATAGTGACTGTTGAACAAAAAACGGAATGTGACTTTATTCTTATTGATGAATTATTTCCTGAAAATTCAAATGATTGGGCCACATGATTCAAAAGGAAATAAACACCATTAAGATCATAAGGTTATTTAGTTCGGCCACTAGTAAATTTATTTAGTTCGGCTAAGTCATAGACACGAGAAAAAAATAAAATTATAAGGTTGTTCAGGATAGTACGCGTAAGTGTTCATTGAAGAAATTTTTAATTCAGCATGATTACTGAGTTGGATTCTACTTTATTAAGTAAACACCATAGTTGTTAAAACCTATTTGCCGTAATTGTGTGTATAGTTTTTAGTTAAGTAACATAGTAACATAGTGAGCTTAATTTTGTTCATATTTACAAAGTTCATTAACAAACTTATCTGAAGTCAATCTGCCTGCATCGGCGTTATAAGTAAAGCCAGTAACATTACTTATTGTTTTGTTTCCTAAACTATTTTTAAAAGTCGAAGCTCTTTCTTAAGGTTAATAAAAAAATGTTAGTAACTTAAAAGAAATACTGTTTATGCCAACAATTTCAAAGCAATTTCTTAGTTCAGAGGGTGCGAAAACTGAGATACATCTGTAAACTTAACCAGGTTCATTCAATAGGTTAATGTCACATTGTCTTGATGATGACTGACATCCGTTATAATTAGATACCTGTCACATCTCTATAGTACCAATTAGCGTAGATATTGAGAGTTTGACCGTTTTTCCTGCGGGAAATGTTACACCCGACCTTCTTTTAACAGTGCAATATTATTAATTATTGCTCACTTCAAACGCTAATCAAGCAAATGCAGCACATATGTATATTTTTCTTTCCATAGGTGATCCATCCCCGTCAGTGAAGTGGTTTAAGAAAACGGAACTCCTGGATGGTACCTACTACGTTACACCTCAAGGTTTCGCAAGAAATGAAATTAATCTACCCAACCTTCAGAGGACAGATCTATTGACCACATTAACGTGTGAAGTGTCTAATTCCAATCTTACAGCACCAGTTACAAGTTCCGTAAGCCTAGATATGAATCGTAAGTTATCAATTGTTTTATTCATATTAAGCCTTAATCAATGTTTTTTTTTAAAGATTTATTTATTGTATGATACCTCATGTAACTATGAAAATTCCAAGACTTAATTAATTGTACAATACTTGCTTTACTTGCTTTCGGGGATTTACTTGTACAATCCGAACTCATTGGATTGCTTCAACTATAAAATGTTAGTCTTATAGTTAAGCTTACTTGTTCTCTAAATCTATACACCAGCAATGCCAAAGGGACTAATGATACTTGAAAAAACAGTAAAAATCTTAAACAATGCTGGGGAATAATTGTTAGATTAACGATTATAAGTCCTTACACATGTTGTTAAAGGATAAACATTGTTGTATTTCAATTATTAAACAAGAAAAAAATGTGGATGTGCTTTCATTCAAAACCTATTATCGTATCATATTACACATTCTTAAATTAAGCACCCTTATTACAAATTTTATAGCGAAAAATCCCTAAGCACATTTTAACTTTTTTATCAACAAAAACTTTGTGTTTATTTTGATGCTTGTTTATTCTTCTTTTTGCACAGATATCTGTATAGTTAGACGTTTATAGATGAAATTATAGTTATATATGTATCAGTTTTTTTTTACTTTTAACTATCTAAAGCACTTACATAGGCCCTGTATCTTAAAAGAAAAATAATCACAATATTAACACACATGAATAGAGGATTTATTCTTTTTTTAAAGCGTACTTTTTGCTGCATGATTCAGAAACAATTGCTTTTAAATTAATTTAAAATGACTTAACACATTTTTTGCTGTGGAAACTCCAAATAGATTTCGTATCAGCATATTTTTTCTCTCCAAGCGATCAGTGGTTGGTCGCGATTTCCATTTCAGTGCACTTTTGATGTAAAAATAGTCAATAAATCACACGTTATCGACAGTTCAAAAAGCAGCTTTCAAAAATATCTACCTAAATGTGAAATCGATTTTTCGATATTTAATGCTAGTGAAAAGATTGCTTCAATTTCTTCCGTCTCGGCTATAGCTATGTCTAGAACAAAAAAAGGAGACTTTTAATAGATACAATGTAACATATACGAATTGTTGAATAATTTAATTCTCTATGAGAAGGTATTCAGAGAAAATTCAAATGTCATTGGTTTCGTTTTTATCGAAAATAATGCTTTTTTTTAAATACAGCGTATTGCCTGTATTTTAAAACTTATACTGATAAACGAAGCTAATGCATTTCTGCAAACATATGCTTTTGTTTGAAAAATATACGAATAAAAATGAGGTTTAACTCATGATAGTAAGGGATTGTGAGGCAAAATGAAATAATTTAGCCAACTTACTGTTTTTAAAATAACAAATTAGAATATTTGTTTTGAAACTTATTTTACATACACATAAAAGGATATATTTTGTAAAAATGCATGCAAAGAAATATTATTTTTCATTTTGGCAGTAAATTGGCACATTATCTTTAAATTTTGTACTATTATTTTTTAAGTTAATTTTTTTTTTCTTTCTGCTCATGGGTGAAGTAAAAGCAAATATATATTTATCTTTTTTAATAATTGGCATTAGATTATTAAAAATATGTTTATAACATGAAAGAGTAAATGAATGAGAAAATAAATAAATAAACATATAAATTAATAAGAATCAGTAAACGGATAAGCAAATAAATTAACTAGTAAACTAATAAGAAAAGACAAAAATCTGAATAAAATTGATCTTGAATAGAATAAACAAATAAATTCATTAATAGAAGAATTTACCCGAATTAATAAGTGAATAATCACATAAAAGGTTTAAATTCTAACAGGAGGCATGCGGTCTCACAGTCCGCTTAAATATTATCTCCTCCACCCCTATTACATGTTTAGTCTAATTGAATTTAGTTTACCAATAGCCTCTTAGTTTGCGACTTCGACCAGCATACTCGTTTATCAACATCTTTTGGCATGTATATTTGGCTGAAATTTCATCGCATTCTTCAAAAGCGGTCTGTAAGACTACCTGAAATCGGGAGTTGATTAGAATGGTGACAAATGTTGTGCAAAGAGTGTTATAGGGACGATTAAGACAAAATTATTCCCTCAGATATGACGTAGTATACTCATAGTTAAGGTCCTCTCAAATATTTTCGTAATGTGCTACAGTCAATTTTCTAGTATTAAATGGTTTTGAACCTATTAAATAATTAAATGAAATTATTAATACTTGAAAGAGTGAAAGATTCGTTTTTACTATTTGTAGTGAACTTTTTTTTTGAAGCATATAAGTTTTCGCAAACAATCTTAAGACTCTACCGAAATTTCCTCTAAAAATATTTTTTTCAGTTTTAAATTCAAATTTATTTTTCCAGGCAAACAAGAGTTCAAAGAATGTCTAAAGGGAGTAACATAATGTCCTCTTTTTTCACCTCCCCTGTTTCTAAATACTGTGATAAATATCAGTAGACATCAATTAATAAACACATTTTTATTTAAAAAATTATTCTCATTTTATTATATCTAAATTTATGGCTTTCAAATTTTGGGGATGACATTTATTGTCATCCCCAAATGATGTCCCTTGATCTTAAGTTTTTTTTTGACTGGAATCAACTCAATATTTCATACAAAAGTTTAAATACTGCCTTTTGGTTACCTGCCAACTGTTTTAATATTTTACCATTTCGCTGTGTTTCTCAATTTCTTTTATCTCACTTTCCTCTCAATGCGTTTAGAAGTCAAACAATAATTATTTTCACAGCTTATACACGATTTAATCATCACAGAATATTATTTCAAATGCTGTTTTACTTGAAATAAACATTGCCGTCATTTAGGGGGGGGGGGGGGTCAGAGGGGGTCCAATTGCCCCCCTCCTCTCCTGCATGGAAAATCCATGTATTTACATATAAGTGGGCGTGGCTTTTGATTTTCCGATGGAATTGCATTGTGTTTGCCCCCATTGCTCTCCCTCCCGAAAAAACCCAAATGACGGGCCCTGGTCTAACTGAGTTTAAAAATGAAAATTTCTGCATTTTTTTTTATTATTTTCAGACTAAACAAGACCTTCAAGATAAAAAGTGTCATTTTTTAAAGGAAAAAAAAAAGAAAAAAGTTTGGAAAAACATAAGCCTAATATGATTTTTAGGATGTGTGTTCTAATCAATAAAATGAAATGGGAATCGCTGGTTCAACACATGCGATCATAAGTTTTGCAAAACATATGCAATGAAATTATAAAAAAGATTTTTTTTTCAATTTGAAGTAAAGTGTTTTATAATTCGGTGAATATTTGGTCGATATTGAAAAGCAATTGGAAGTATAAAATAATAAGAGTACTGTTGCTTCTTTACAAATTCCTTCGTTACTTATGGTGTCTAGTTCATCTTTAAAAATATCTTTTTACTTTCAATCCTTCAGTGCGACCAACAGATGTGAGAATCACAAGCCCATACCAACCTCTTTCTGCTGGCAAAGATGCAGACATAGTGTGTGTTGGCAGAGGAGCCCGGCCACCAGCTCAAATATCGTGGTGGCTTGACGGAGAAAAACTAACTACAGGCATCACGGAAAGTACAGCCGAGGAGGATAATTTGACAATCAGTAGCTTAAGCATAAGACCAGAAATACATGACAACTTGAGAAACCTATCCTGTAGAGGTGATAATCCACAGCTGACAGACAGTGTTCTCGAAGACACGTGGCTTATAAATGTGCATTGTGAGTATAACTTATTTATGTGGAACATAAACAATATCTCAAATAGCCGAAAGTTAAAAAAAAAACTAACTACTTTTGCAAGCATGCTTTTTGCTTCCAGAATGTTTTGCAAGCATGCTGGAAGTTATAGCACAGTATGTTTTGTATAGATTACATGTTTTTTTTTTTTTTAATTTAGAATTGAAAATACATGTTTTTATTTAGTTCGATGCTTACCCAAGTAGCACACTTCGTTTTATAAACGTTGTAAAATGGTTATTAACGTTGTGACAACCGCTTAAAAATGTTTATAAAACGTTTAAACGTTATTTGTGCTACCTGGGTAACTTCTTCTAATTATGCTTTTCAAAACAACAAATTTCACAATAAATATTTCAAATGCATTTTAAAACACATATGATACCATTTCATTTTTTTAATTGTTTGTTTATACGTATTTTTTTCAAAAGTTATAATTTTAACTTATGAGTAAATTTAATTAAATTTGGAATATTAAAAAACACGTTAAACAAACTGCAGATCATTCAAAAATATATTATAAAATAAATATATTTCAGATCTTCCAAAGCTTTCTGCTAAACTCAACGCCGTAATTCCAGTAAAAGAAGGCACTGATATCAGTATTACCTGTGATGTCCAGGCTCATCCTCCTGTCACAGAGCTTGAATGGCTTCAAGATGGACGTTCTTTAGGTCCTCCTGCTAAAGACAGCTTTTCAAACAGAACGTTTTTTATTGCATCTGTTGGTCCACAACACAAAGGAGAATATTCATGTGCTGGGACGAATAGTGAAGGTCGGAGTGTGAGTGATCTAGCACTACTTCAAGTAAATTGTAAGCATTTTTAATCTCATTTTATGAATAAAAATTAATCTGTTATTTGTGCACGAGGAGTAGTCAATGCATTTTTTACATAGGAAAAAGTCTGATTTGTTTTATGCAAAACGAAAACTGACATAAAAAAATATAAATAAATAAATAAATAAATAAAAACACTCATTGGTGTTTATCACTTTAATAGATCATTATTTGTTTTAGTTTAAAGTGGGCAGAATAATGATCGCTACCCTTAAAAATGTGTGTTTTACCTGCGTAGGTGTGCCTATGTATGTGTGCATATGTATATTTGTATCTATGTATGCCTGTGTATGTTTGTGTTTTCGCATACTGTATGTGTATGATTGGGCCTATGTATGTATGTGTATGTGGGTATTTTTGTATGCATGTGTATATGTGTAAGTGTCTGTATTTGTGAGTATGTGGGGGTGTCTTTCAGTGTCGGTGTATATGCTGTTTGTATATGCATTTGATTCTAGGGGATTGTGTATGTTTGTGTCTTTGCCAATCAGCCAGTGCGTATGTGTACGTCTTCACCTGTCCTTTTATCTATGCATGTTGGTATCACCCTCTCTCTCTCTCTCTCTTTTCTCGCATGTATAGGTTGAAATAAGTGCATGTATGAATTAACATGACGTGTTTTTTTTTTTTTTTTTTAATTTTACTTAGGATGTAACCTCTGCTTTGTTCATTTCAGATGCCCCTAGATGTGAAAGTGTCCGCAGTAGTGTTTATGGTGTTGGAAGAACAGAGTCTGTTAGTGTTACTTGTGCTGTAGATGCTTTTCCTCCAGTTGTCAACTTCTCGTGGGTCCTAAACAATGCTGCTGGAAGTTCTTTCCTACCGCTTGCTCAGTACTCAAGTAATGGCACCAAAAGTGTTGCAACAGTTTCTCCCAGATCACCACAAGACTATGGAATCCTACAATGTTCGGCGCAGAATGAAATGGGAAAGCAGAGAGACCCATGTTCCTTTAGAATAATTCCCGCTGGTTAGCAATTTTTTATACATAATATACCTGAGCTATATTAATAACTTTTTTTTAATTGCTATTAAGCATGCTTTTGTTAAGGAAACAAATTACCTTTCCAGTACCCCATTGATTAACTCGAATCCAAAAACTCACATTTGAAGTAAAGTATGGTTATTCAATCTCAAAATTTAGAGGAATGTTACAGGCACTTGTCTTTTCGTCCATAAGAGCGCACATTCTTTCGATTGAAAAAAAGTGTTCCTAGGAACTACAAGACGCGTGCACTTAACATTCTTAAATTTTTGGGCATCTGAAAGTTAAATAACTTTAATTTACTTTTTTGTGCAAATGTATTTGTGAATTTCTTAGATGTAAAGTGATATTATCTTGCTGCTTTTAAGGTAAATTTTCATCATGAAACGATAGTAATTAAGCAAAAGTAATGTAATTGAAGCTACGTTGCAAATTGATAAAAATTTGGAAAAAAAATGTGCTGATTCCTCTTTGATATGAGAGCAAAAATAAAATTCCTAACCCAATGTCAAATGCGAGCTTACCGATTTCTTTTATCACCCTGCTTTAAACTTCTGGTAATATTTATGTCGATAGTATCTGTACAAATGTGATATGCATTCGTTTGTCGTCACCTAAGACGTGTTGGTCATTAAAAGGGTCTACTACTCAGTCTATCGCAATAGTATAGGGTAAATAGGGGGGGAGGGTAGCAGTTTTACGTGTCACTCACAAACATTACCAGAACAGCTTGCAAGTAAGCTATAATGAAATAGCAAGCACATTGAGATTATACAAATAATTTTTGTTGATTAAACATAAGTTTAAGGGTGCTTAAATAGGGTTTTGTCAATTCTACCGCAGTGGCAAGTTCCTGAAATTGTACAACAACATACTTCACTAACTGCATAATTCACCGTTAACCAAGCTCCGTGGTTGAAACCAAGAGGTTCAATAACTCGGAGAGAGTTATTGAACCTCTTGAGATTGTTACCACGCGGTTAAAAATTCGGTATTCACCGGCAAAATTAACGCCGGAGTTACCCATCTTCGAGGTTACTCAACTGAGCGAGCAAACCAAGCATCCTATTGGTTAAAAAAAGTCACATGATTTACTACGTTATTTGTTTACATTTGGAGTTAACTAAGGTCTGTGTTGAAAGTAGTGCTCTCTTGCTATTGAAAATTAATTAACACAGCCAACAGCCCATTACTAATGAAATATTTGTCATAAAAAATAAAGAATATAATAAGAGTTTCTCGGAATCGTGGGTGAAAACGTGGAAATCACGGCAATCGTAGAGCTCCTGTTTCCGCCATTGCTCTGACTTATGTTATTAATGTTTACATGTATTGCGCATGCTCAGAGAACAAATCACGCATTTAACCTTGCTCCTAGAGCTTGGATAAGTTTCCTAACCAAGCGTGGTTTCGGAAACCTGTCAGCGCGTAGTTAAAGTTGACGGTGAATTCGAAGTAGGCGGTAACTCCGGGTTAAGGGCCGGTTTAACCACGCTTGGTTAACGGTGAATAAGGCGGTAAGTCATATTAACCTCAGTTTTGGCAGTAGAGAAATGATTCGGTGCGACTTAGTAAATTTAAAGCACGGGCTTTCTATTTAGTACGCTATAGAACCCGTCTGTGTCTGTTGCGATGTACTAGATGCACCAGTATCTTATCAACTTGCTTGGGGGGGGGGACGACGAATATGCATTTGGGGTAAAGTGCCGTTATTTTCAGTTACGTCTTAGAAAGGGAAATGATCCTACAAATGTTCCCAATACCATCATACCAGATGATAAAGCTAGCAAAGAGGAAGTAAGATTCTTAAGAGCTGATATCCACAGCTGAAAAAAAATTAAGAAAATGGAAACAAGCAAAAAAAAAAAAAAAGGAAGAGCCAACAGAAAATAGGAAACTTAGAAATATAAAAAGCTAGGGTGAGTTCTGGTAAGTGCGTCCACTGGGAATTATATGCACACTATCCTGAAATGGCTTCTGAAACACATCGACTATGTTAGATAACTGCCTAATGATAATTTCAATAGGTAGAATTCATGCCTGGATTAGACAGACGAAACTCAATCAGAGACAACTTAAATATCTTCAAAAAAACTCTAAAGTAAAGATTGAGAAGGTTTTGTTTCAGTTTCTCTTGTAGTCATACCAAGCAATTGAAGTCAAGAAATGCAAGTTATTTCTTTTGAGTAATAGCTACTAATAACATGCATGGGGTATTTTGATCAAATAATCTAACTAAAATTTGTTTATATGACGGTACGCACTTTCCCTTTCTTTAAAGTAAGGTGGGGTAAGTGCGTACCATTATGATGGGGCAAGTGCGTATCACTATCATGAGGCATATGCGTACTATTATTCGGAGCAAGTGCGTACCATTATGATGAGGCAAGTGTGTACCATTACGTGGAAAATCCGACTCTCGTAATTCACCTTTAATTTTGCTTATAACTCTTTTATAAGCCGATTATAAGTCCGACGTCATTTCCATCAAGTATTTATATTTACATTGAATGCGGCATAAGATTGCAATTTTATTCATTACCTCAGAAATATATTGGCTTTTAGATATCAGTTAGTAATGTTTTTGTTGAAAATAGCGATCATAAGCTATACTTAATTTAAACCAGAATGACAAATGAAGCAATGAAATTAAGTGAAACACTAAATAAGGAACCAACTGATTCAAAAAACGAAGGTGGAGTAATGAATAAATTATATTTAAGAAAATTAAGAACACCTTGTGAAAAAATATTTCAATGTACAAGGAAAAAAAAGTACAAGTATCATATCATGATCAATTTTTTTTTTTGCTCTTTATTTTGTGTTATTTCTTACTGCTGCTGATTCTAATAAGAAAAATTATTTAAATCCGTATTTATTCGAAAAAAGACGAATTGTTCACTCAGGTCACCTAACGATCTACCATATAAACATAATTAAAGAAAACCACAGGGGTACGCACTTACAACAACGCTATTGGACGCACATGTCTCATCTTGCATTTAAGACGAGGTAAGTGCGAACCCTGGCTTAAACACAGACTGATTAATGTATTAAACTAAAATAAACTATGTGGACTATGAGTTATTATTACTGAATAAAAACAACTTACATTTGCTCACTTGGTTTAATTGAAGGACAAAGGAAGAATCACAGACACAATTCTCTCAATCTTCAAATCACAGTTGTTCGTAAGACACGTGGGCTATCACTGATTGCGTTTCATCCATGCAAGCAACTGCTGGTCTCTAGTATTAGGAATTATCCCAAGGCAACTACTTAACATATTTAATATGTGCCGGAAGTTTTTCCCTGTTCATATTCACGTAATTTAAGGTAGACGCACTTACCCTGCTAGGTAGGGAAAGTGCGTACCTTAGAATATGTGTCATAAACCAGGTCACAAAACCTATGCTTATGGTTTATTTGACATATTATATGCTTGAAAATCTTAGTAAAGGATCTGGAAAGAAAACTAAAAAAAATTGTGAGTGTACAAGATTTTTCAACAGAGCAGCATCCTTGAGAACATGAATTTTGAAAAAAAGGGTACGCACTTACCAGAACTCACCCTATTAAGAAATATATGTAATAGTATGTCCACTAATGCATTTCATTTTAATAAACTGAAATCAATTTACTTGGGATTTCTATTGATTTTTTATACTGCATCTGACCCCAGAAATATCAATCATCTAACCTCAAGTCAAAAGACTGTTTTCATGGAAAACTGTTTTTTTTTCTACAAATAAAAACGTTCATATTTTGTTCAGAAATTCGTTAGTTAAGATAAAACCAATGTGGGATTTTGTATAAAAAAAAAAAAAAAAACTGTAGCGTTTCCCCTCAATCAAGCATGTTTGTTTTCCAGTTAATGTTATATTAAATTCGAACATAATGTGTCTTTTTACAGTTGAAAAAGGTTTTTTTTTTCTTTTTTACTTTATTCCCATACATACTAGTATGTATGTCAAACAGAATGCTTCCTTGTACATATTACAGAAACCTTTAAAGGTAAGAAATATGGTTCCTTAACATATTCTTAATGTAATCCACTTCATTTTTCAGTTATTCATGCAGAACAAATATTTCTACGAAATAAAAATATAGATTCTCGGATATAGAAACATGTTTTACCACAAAGTTCTTACCACTCCAAAAACTCCTAATGGAATCTCCGAAACCTTGTAAGGCAGTTTTTGAAAGCAAAAGATTTTTAAAATAATATGTTTGTGACAAATAATACCGATTCTTCAAATAAAAGAAACTTATCATTCATACATGCATCATAAAAGTGTGTTTACTCATTCAATTACACTCTAAAATAAGATTTGAAATGCTTATTGTAATTTTTCTTTAATCTTGTACTGCCAATTTCCTAAATATCAATTCATTCTATGAAAATTTAATCTTATGTTATAGAGAAAACGAAAAAGCAAAAAAAAAAAAAAAAGAAAAGGAAGCATTGCAGTTATCAAATTTTTGAGAAACAATGTTTATAATAAGAATTTTCCTTCGTAATAAAAATAGTATTTCTTGAATTAAGAAAAAAAAATGCTTTATTTTTTCTTGCGTGTATAAACAAAACAATAAAAAATTTCCAAAAAATAAAGGCAAGTAATTTAATTTCAGGAGAAAGAAAAACTTTACACATCGATTTTAAATATCAAATTATTCAGTATTAAATAACTTTAGTTTGCATCTCCACGAACATCATTTTGATGATTTTATTTTCTTTCGTGAAGGATTGAGTTTCTTGCTTCAAGCGGACGTACTTTCAATGCTAGCTTTGAAGTATTATTTAAACATATTTTAAAACATTTAATTATTACAATTTTTCCAAAATACTTTTTTAGATACTGTAGAACCTCGTTTGACTGATGTCAGTTTACTGAAGTGATATATATATATATATATATATATATATATATATATATATATATATATATATATATATATATATATATATATATATATATATATATTATATATATATATATATATATATATATATATATATATATATATATATATATATATATATATATATATATATATATATATATATATACACATATATATACATGTGTCTGTGTGTGTGTGTGTATGTGTTTATGTGTATACTTTTAAACCACACATACAATGTGTTCTTACTAATCAAAATTATGTTCTTCATCTACGTTATATATATATTTTTAAATATGAAATTAAGAATTTATGAACACTTTTACTTTAATTTGATTTTAAGCACTTATCGCTAAGTGATTTCCGTAATTGCTTCTATCCGTATTTCTTCGAAAATACGGTGGAATACGTACGGAAATCGTGAATGCCGCACTTACAAATGGAATTTTAATGACCCTCTCTCTCCCCCCTCCCCCCAAAAGGCGTTCCTGATGAACCACGGGATTGCCAAGTGACGAACAAAACGTCCGACTGCATAATGCTGGAATGCGAGAGCGGGGAGGACGGAGGACTTCAGCAAATATTTCAACTTGAAGTGATGAGCACGGATTCTGATAAGTTTCTGGCGAATTTGACTTCTAGGAACTCTCCATCATTCACCGTGTGTTCATTACCATCAAAGGAATCGCTCATTCTCGTCGTCTACGCTGTAAATAGTAAAGGAAGAAGTAAACAGGTTGCCTTACATACTAGTACATTAGCTGGAGCTTCTAACGATGAAGGTAAACATTTTTCGAATTTTCTAGACCGAAAAAGGATTTTAGTTTATGTTTCCAATTTATTTGAAGTGGTTGGCTATGTATTTGGAATGATTCTCTCGGAAATTGAAACAGCATATTTGCGCTGAAAATACATTAGAAAGTAACTAACGGCATTGAGGTAAAAATTAACGTATGATTAATTTTTGAACTATGCTTTGAATTCAAAAGCGACATTTGCCGGATATTCCTGTTACACGTCAGTTTGTTTTTGTTGAGAAGGGAAAAAAAAGCTCCTTTGCAATATAATTCCTGATTGAATAACTTACAATGGTTAAGCTAGTTTAACTCTTTTTTTTTTAGCTCGGGCTCTATAACGTTCACTTTAATTTATAAAACCATGCAGTTTAATTGTATTGAATAATTTTTAGCTATAATAATAATAATGCAAATTTATACTTCATTAGTATCATTGAGAAAACGTTATGCCATTTTTTTAGATTTTTTTACAAAACAGCTCATTGTTTTTGAATGCGTTTCGATACATTAATTTCAAATTAAAAGTGCTGAAATATGAGGAAAAATGAAAAAAAAAGGTAATAGTGAAATATTTTACTCTCTTTATGAGCTCCACTTATCTAGATGATATTGTGACTATGTTGTCATAACTGTTTTTGGTTCTTAGATCTTAGTGTCAAAGAATGGCTCTGAAAATAGAAATCTTTTTTAAAATGTGATTGCTATATTGCAATAATTGTTTGAACTATCATAAAAAATTGTTTTTTCTTTAAAATGAGAAATTTCCAGTTATTACTTTTTAAAATAAGTTGCTTTGTGTTTTCATCTTTACTAAAAAATCATATATATATAAGCGTGATAAAAAAAGGTAAAATGCGACTTGACACACAGTTTAAATTTTATTTGAAAAAAAAATCGTTCTTGAAATAAATAATTAATATGTTACTTGTTTCTTTTGAATGAATAACAGTTTTCGTAATAAAATAAACTGTTTTTGCAAACTCACTAGCACCTTCAAGCTACTCGCTACTTCAAATAATTCACAAAAAGGAAATATTTTCCCATAATTAAAAACCCAATAGGTAAACTTGAACATTAAAAAACAAGAAAAGAAAATAATAATTAATAAAAATAAAAACAACGTTAGGAGAATGAACCTTTGGCGTTCTTTGATGATCTTCTTTTGATAGGAGGTAAATAATTTTATAATGAGAACAACAACATCTGCAGGGAGTTCTTATTAAGACATTTGCATACGCCGAAATTTTAATAACCTCCTTAAAAGGAAAGCCAAAATTTAATATTGAATATTCAAAGTATGCTTCCTTTCGGAAACATATTAAATCTGCCAAATCCGTCCACTTTCAGAAAATATTGAATGTGTTAGCTCAGTTTAAACTTTTTTTTTTCCAGAGTACGTGATCTCAAGTATCCACAAAATAATGTTTAGTCTAATTTTGTGCAATGTATATAAACACTTACGCGCAGAGCATTATCATATTTTCCATTGATTTAACTGAAAGACAAATCGAAGTAGAGTAAATGACTAGGAATTGGGATGCTTAAGTTTTTTTTCTTTTAATTTTAGGTACGCATGTTGCAGTTATAATATTTAATTGAAAAGCAAATTCTAACGGAATTTTAACTTAGAAACTAAAATTTTATTTCTGTGTGATATTTTCATCCGTTTTCAATAACTATTTATCAATATATGTTTCTTTTTTGTTTTGAAATAAACGTAAATACACTTGTTTGACCAGTTTTAAACACATTTGATTAGTTATGGTCAATACTAGCAATGATAATGCTAGCTCAATTTACTTACTTTTAGCAAATACACAAAAAAAAGTATTTTGCAATGTTAAAACACTTTTTTTAATGTAATCACATTTAATGTGTCCTAAATTACTTCTTAGAGCAACATTAAAATTAAAAAAAATGTATCACCGGAATTATGCTTTTTAAAATTTCGTCTTAACAACAACAACTGAAACAAATAAGTAAATAAAATAAATGTAAATAGTCCACTTTTGCATTTGATTATCATTTGATAACGTTTCATTGTGTTTTTTCATCAATCCTAAAAAATATTTTACAATAACAGTGACTAAAAATTTCATTACGATCATATGGTTTTAATCTTAAAAAACTCTTCCGTTACTGAGTTAGACAATTGAGACAAACTATATTTAACGCAGAAAAAAGCTGTTTTGAAAGACCGAGAAGCAATAAAGCTTCCTTATCACGTAAAAGAATGCATAAAAAAGCTTGAAATACAAAAATCAGCTGTCAAAAAGCTAAACTTTATATTATTAAATATATTTGACTGACTTGTTTTACGCGGCAACAGTTACCCCTAGATTGCATCAGGATTGTTTGATTTAATCAAGTTTTCGCTAACCTTTTGTTTATTTACATTTAATATTTTTTTATTCTAGTTATTTTTTTCGTGAAACCTAATATCCAGGAGAAAGCTAGAGACCTCAAAATTTAGGTACCAACAAGAGTACAAATTTAAATTTGTGGGGAAATTATAAAGTTTCATGATGCACTTTTTATGCGGAATAAAATCATTTAAAAAGTGTTTTTCTCTCCCCACAGAATTAGAAGAAGATTTTGGTGTAAGAAATGCTCTAATTGGAATAATTGTTGGAACAATCTTTGCCATTATTCTGTTTGCAATTGCAATTTTTCTAGTCTTAAAGTTTCACAGAAGAAGAACTATAAAAGGTGAATACGATTTTTAGCTTATACTTCTTCCGTTTGCTCTATTGTTTTTTCATTACATGACATTCATTAAAATTATGCATATCTAATCAAAAAATATTATTATAGTTTTTTCTTTTGTCTCTAAAGGGAGAAATTACAGTCCTGACGCAGATAAGTATGTATTGCATTTATTTGACTTTCATGTATTAAATTTGCAAACAATCATGTTCAACTGAGATGAAAATTTATTAATAGTGTAATATCTTATGGGTATTTTCTTTTGCAGTGTTCTGTAGAAATAATTAAATTCGTAGTGAGCTAGGTTCACTTTTTGCAAGAATAATTTACACGAAAATTGCAGTAGTATTATAGATAAAAATCAAGGAAAAATTACGTATACATTTTTACAAATGGAATTCAGGCATTAAATGTTAATTTAAAAACGCATTTCTATTAATTATTACTATGAGTATTTTTTCTACATTCATAAAAAAAATTTCACTATTTTGAAATTCCCCGTCTAAATTCTAGTTTCTATCTAGGTGTGATGCACATCTTATGAAAGAATGCAAAGATCCATGTGTCACGAATAATCAAGGTCCAGATATTATTCCAGAAAAAAGTTTCTTTCAAGGTATGCCTATATTTTTTAATAATGTTTACAAAATATTTTTAGAGTATTTTTATAAGTTAAGTAAGCGGTTTAAGATTCAATAATGAGTTACAGATAGGCACAGTTTGTTTGATATAAATATATACAGGATGTTCCAAGTCAACCTTCATGACCTCTAATTCCTCAACCGTTCGTCCTAGATGCATACTTCCAGGTACAAATTTGCTCGAAATGAGGTAGAGAGTTAAAATATTGAAAGTTTGAAGCGAAAAAATAATTCAGTCAAAAAATACGAAATCTAACTTTTTATAGGGACTCCAGGTCCCCAAACTTATATTTAGGGAAAGAGTTTCCATTGAAAAACAATACTAACACAAAAAAACTGACATTTGTGTGATCAAAATTCGCGGAGATATTCGAGTTTTAAATGCACAGGGCCCGTAAACAAATTGACAAAAGAAAATTTTCCTCTGAACAGAGGAATAACGAGCTTTTAGATTAGGTACAATAATGAAATTTGTTTCGTCCATGATCAGAAAACATTCGCTTCTCATTGTATTCAAAAATAAATACAGATGCTACAAGATTACAAAACATAACAAGACAAGGTAAATTATTATACAATTTTATACAAAGATATTAAACACACGAAATATGTAAAATCTAAAAAATAATATGCATTGCGATTACATTGTTCGTAAAGCAACACCATTTCTACAAATTGTTCCGTAGCGTACATCGTAACTTCAAGCCTTAACGAAATGCATCTAGTTAAGCCGATTTTATTCTGCAGTGAAGGGCCTACGTTATTTCAAGGCAATCACTATACAGTCGGTAAATGTACATATTCGCGAATTCAGCAAGACATTTTCATTCTTTCTTATTCAATTGTTTTCGTACTTTAATTCCCATGTAAAAAAACTTTTACAGTTAAACATATTTTAGGAAAATAAAGAATATTTTGTTATTAAAGAACTCTGAATGGTGCGAATTTCGCGTGTATATTAGGGTGGGCCGAAAAAACACTTTTTTTTATTTCGAATTTGTAATAGCGCGGAAAAGTTGCGAATTATGAAGACAAAAAGAAGGGAAAAAAAATTATCGAAATCGATTGATATCTTCCGATCGCGCATTAGGCCTATAATTTGATAAAAAATGAAAAAACTTGATTTTCGCGATTTTTTTTTTAAATTTTTGAATTGGATGTTTTCGAAATATAATAGTGCGAAAAAGTAGCTAGTTGTAAAGACAAAAAGAAGGAAAAAAAATTATCGAAATCCATTGATATCTTCCGATCGCGCATAAGGCCTAAAATTTGACAAAATATAAAAAAACTTCATTTTTGCGATTTTTTTGAAAAAATTTTGAATGAAATGTTTTCATAATTTTTTCGCGCGGAAAAGTTTATAATTATGAAGACAAAAAGAGGGATAAAAAGGAGGAAAAAAAATTATCGAAATCGATTAATATCGTGCCTAGGGCATAAACTTAGACAAAATATGAAAAAACATCATTTTTGCGATTTTTTATTTAATTTTTTGAATTAGATGTTTTCGTAATGCAATAGTTTGTAACGTTTACTAATATAGCCTTAAAACATTGTGCTTTGATTTTGTTTTGGTCAGTTAATATCTTCCGATTGCACATTAACCCCAAAATTACCCAAAAAAATAATTTTTAAAAAGTTACATTTTTACGCGTTTTTGGTTTTTGATGATTAATTTTTGTGAAACAACCGTAGTATTTTTTGAGACAGACTGACAATAAGATAGAAAAACAAACTACCACAGGTTCAGTCGATATTATTCAGTTACGAAAAGCCTTAGAAACTCTCATGCGTAGACGTCGGGCAGCAATCCAGGCAACGTCGCTCGCCCGGCAACGGCTCTCTTCCACTCCATCGCCGCCTTCCAAGGACCACGTCAGTTGTCTGCCTATATTGGTTTTTCAGTCTGCGTTTCTATGTAGTAATCGCAGAGTACTTTATTTAGTTTAATCTAGCTGTTTTCATTTTGAAATCCTTTAAGTCTTCTGTAATGATGTAGTTTTCTGCTCTGTGTGAACTCGGTGGTTTAACGAAAAAGTTATACAATTGCCGAGCCAAATAACAAGACAAATACTCTAATAACAAGACAAATATTTGGCTGCCCCACTTTTGGTACTCCAAAAAAACTACCACCAAACAAGGCGTCCACTGGCAAGGACATCATTAGGTGCCGTACTCAAGAAAGGTTAAATTTGGCACTAGAAATTAATAATGGTGTCTTCGCCAGTTGGCAGTTAGTTTGATGGCAGTTCTTTGGAGTGCCAAAAGTGGGGCAGCCAAATATTTGTCTTGTTGTTAGAGTATTTGTCTTGTTATTACATTATTTTTTGTTAAATCACAGAGTCCACACACAGCAGGAAACTACATCATTACAGAAGACTACAAGATTTTCAAAATAAAAACAGCAAGATTGAACTAAATACTAATTATACACTGTGATTACTACATAGAAGCGCAGACTGAAAAAACAATATAGGCAGACAGCTGACATGGTCCTAGGAAGGCGGCGATGGAGTGGAAGAGAGCCGTTGCCGGGCGAGCGACGTTGCCTGGATTGCTGCCCGACGTCTACGCATGAGAGTTTCTAAGGCTTTTCGTAACTGAATAATATCGACTGAACCTGTGGTAGTTTGTTTTTCTACATTATTGTCAGTCTGTCTCAAAAAATACTACGGTTGTTCCACTAAAAATTATTCATCAAAAACCAAAAACGCTTAAAAATGTAACTTTTTTAATATATTATTTAGGGTAATTTTGGGGTTAATTCGCAACCGGAAGATATTAACTGACCAAAACAAAATCAAAGCACAATGTTTTAAGGCTTTTTTAGTAAACGTTACAAACTATTGCATTACAAAAACATCTAATTCAAAAAATTAAATAAAAAATCGCAAAAATGATGTTTTTTCATATTTTGTCTAAGTTTAGGCCCCAGGCACGACCGGAAGATATTAATCGATTTCGATAATTTTTTTCATCCTTTTTATCCCTCTTTTTGTCTTCATAATTATAAACTTTTCCGCGCGAAAAAATTATGAAAACATTTCATTCAAAATTTTTTCAAAAAAATCGCAAAAATGAAGTTTTTTTCATATTTTGTCAAATTTTAGGCCTTATGCGCGATCGGAAGATATCAATGGATTTCGATATTTTTTTTTCCTTTTTTTTGTTTTCACAATTAGCTACTTTTCCGCACTATTACGTTTCGAAAACATCCAATTCAAAAATTAAAAAAAAAATCGCGAAAATCAAGTTTTTTCATTTTTTGTCAAATTTTAGGCCTTATGCGCGATCGGAAGATATCAACCGATTTCGATATTTTTTTTCCTTCTTTTTGTCTTCATAATTCGCAACTTTTCCGCGCTATTACAAATTCGAAAAAAAAAAAAAAGTGTTTTTTCGGCACACCCTAGTGTATATGGCCCCCAAAATAAATTAAAATAACGCTAGTGTAACGTGGTATAAGTCATAAAGTTTCATGTTTCATTTTTCCATGGATTTTGATCGCACAAATGTCATTCTTTTTGTGTTAGTATTATTTTTCAATGGAAATTCTTCCCCTAAATATAAGTTTGGGTACCCGGAGCCCCTATAAAAAGTTAATTTTTTTATTTCTTAACCAATTATTTTTTTCGCTTCACACTTTCCATATCTTAACTCTCCTCCTTATTCCGAACAATTTTGCAAATGGAAGTATGCATCTAGGACGAACGGTTGAGGAAATAGAGGTCATGAAGGTTAACTTGGAACACCCTGTATATAGCTTTATTAATTCATGACGGTCAAAAATAATCATGCTTGAAGATAACTTCTTTTGCATAAGAACAATAAAGATATGTTTTGTTTCACACGTTTCCCTTTTTTGAAATAAAAATGTTCACATGTTTGTTCTCATAAATTGTGTTTGAAATAAAATGTTGAAGTATTCATTTTTTTTTTCACTGGTTGATCAAAGATAGTCATTTTAATTTATAAAACATCTAAAAGTGTGTGTTGTTCTCCGATAAATGATTATTTTTTTATTTCTTAATGTCGAATTTTGAAGGTTTTTTTATCATTACTGAATAAATAGGAATTGTTTACGTGAGTTGCTCTATCTCTGACGTCGTTATTTCAATCATGTTATTGCGACATTTTACGGAAACAAGTTTTTTTTGGCCATTCATATCATTGAAAATGCTTTTTTTTTTCATTTGAAACCATAAATACAAATGTATGTTTGCATATGTAATGCTACTGTATTTAGTTTTATGTTTAAAATGAGCTCACTGAAACGCAAAATATCCTTACATTATTAAATGTATTTGCCATAATGACTTTAGTTGACTTTTTTTTTTTTTTTGCTGGATTAAACAGTTTAACAACACGATAAGAAGGAATGTCAACATTTTTTTTCTTTAATTTAAAGACAGTAGTTTTCATTGCTTGTGTTTCCCATTAAAAATCTTACATGATTTTTTGAAAAAGATTTATTTTAGTTAATGGTTATTGACCATCACATGCATTACTAGAGTCAAAGGTTGATTAACCCCCTCCCATCGGCAGTTGGCGTTTATTTATTGCAGAGTCATATTTGGGTTATAGGAGTCAGCATCGGGATTAAAATTCTCGTATTTGAAGATGGTTGTTAGTAATGAAAGTTTTCTATAGGCGTTAATGTTGACAAATTTTTAACCGTGTTTAAAATACCCTTAAAATAACACAATCACAGTTTAATTTTCACAGTCAAATAACATTACACTATGTCTCGCTGCTTCTATTGGTAATATAGAAATCTTTGAACATGTTTTCTAAATCAAGATGCAACTAATAGCACATCTGTACGTATTAAAGACGGTTTGCTTTATAGCAAATCGAACTAAAAGCAAAAAATAAATTTATCGTTTAAAAAAGTTAAAAAGCATCCTTTTAGATTTGATTAAACTGAAACGTAAAATCTAATTCTTAACATTATAATACATTTACTGACGAGTAAGATAATGGATCTTTTCCAAAAGCGTAGTGCGCTCGATTTTAATAGTAAACATTTTTCACTAGTTTCATTCCGAAATCTAAAGTTCATTTTAAAATATCACACAAAACACCCGACGCTTTCAAAACAGTGACGTTAGTTTTCTCCATCAGTAATTTTATTCCAATGTTAAGAATTATGTTTTACTTTTTATTTTAATTATATCTAAAAGCGTAATTTTTATTTATTTATTTATTTTTTAACTACAATTTTTGTAGCGTTTTGTTTCAAGAAATAGAAAAAAAAATCATATTGAAAACCTAAAAATAAAAGCGGTATCTTCGTTTCCATAATACAAAAAAAAGTTAAGTATTAAACGAATTAAATCTAAGTAACTTCATTTTTTTTAAACATCCAAAGCTAATGTTGCAAAATCCATATCGGCAATGCAAAAAAGTAAATTTATCAAGTAATGGGCTGACTTCTTTTTCTTCAAAATAATATTAGTATTTAATGGTTTCATGGTTTCTGTCCCCGTCTTTGTGATAAATACATTTAAATCATAATTAATATAAAGCTAATGCGGATTATACAGGCAATTTTTGCCTTTGTTTTTTTTAGTTCAGGGGACATTAGACTTTCCTTTTTTTTTCAGTGCTGTAAAAATGTTGGACATCAAACTGTTAAAACAGACGGAAAAGCAAAAAGAACTTCAGCATTATTTCTTAACTAAATATAAAAATTAAACTAAAATTTACTTAAAACAGAGCAAACATTCCTAACAATTTTTTATATTAGTGTGTTTAATAAATGCAGCTTTTTTTTTATAGAACGAACGGACACCCTGACGAAAGTCTGTGAGTTAGAAGAAGACACAAATCTTTCAATAATTAAAACGGACAGAAAATTTGGAGAATACCAAAGTGTAACTTACGGAGAAGATGCAGGGCTCATATCGGTAAAAATTTAGATCATATCCTATATTAGCTTCATATCTAATAAACAACTACCACAAAGTGTTTCATTTTATTTATGTGTTTAGTGGAAACAAAATATTTTAAATAGATTCTTACATATTATGCACCTCAGTAGAATTAATTTTTCATTCTTATTCTTATGACTGATATTTATCAATACATTGTATTAAAAAAAGTTTTATTTACATTTATTTAAATAGCATTTATCTCATGTTTTTGCTTTAATATCTGAACTAATTTTATTTAAATGATTGGAATTTCTCACTCTAAACTTTTGACTTGTAAATAAAGCTAACATGACCAAGAACATTTATTGACATAACCTTAATTTTTGATCGCTGTTAGTTTTCTAAACATTATTTAGTTAAACATTCATCAGGAGCGCTTTTATTTCAAATAGTTAACAAAACATAATTTAGAATCGGCTAAAATAGATGAGCTAGTACTTGCACCAGTAGTGCAAGTACGAGTATACTTGCACCAGTAGTGCAAGTACGAGTATACTTGCACTACAGGAGCATCGAATGAATGTTTTTTTTTTTTTTTTGAAATATTTTGTTGCTTTTACGCATGCACTCAAAAGTAGTGGTTGAAACAGGGACGTCATTTGAAGTTTTTCCAGGGGGTGGGGGGCAAAGGGTAAAAACACAATACAATTTCACCAGAAAACAACAAAAACCACGCCCACTTATATGTAAATACATTGATTTATCAAAGTCAGGGGGGAAATGCCTCCCCTGCCCCCACCCCCTAAATGACGGGCCTGGACTGAAACAATCTATTCTGTCGAAAACGCTCTTGTGGGCCTGTTTGCAGCATTTTAACGAAACTCCCACTCTTATAAATCTAGACAGTTTTATTCAACCCATGCATATTGCGATACATTACTCCCACGTACATTACTTCCCAACTAGGAAGAACCAAAAACCTCTGTATTGCAATATTTTATCCTCTAACCAAGAAAAATACGTCTTATTTTTAGAAGACGTTTTGACTTTAGGACTGTGCTACAAAGTAGCAAACAGACCAAAATACATTTCCCCCTTATATTATTCATCAGTGGACTTTTAATGTAAGGGGCAGAGTTTTAGCTCATTTCAAAAGCTAAACGATGAACGCAATGTAAAAATACAAATTGCAACTGAAATGTCATGCAAATATCTGAAAACTAAAGAAATTTTGGGCGTGTGCAAATGCATGTGTATAAGGGAAAATGAGAAATATAGTTCTTCTTGTAAAAGCTGAACAAAATGGTTCTTGTAACTTCAAAATGTTTTATATGCCGCTTTGAATGCAACATACCTAATGTATGCGTATTTTACTTCTTACTCATCTAGTCATTCATCTGCTTTCAGACGCCTAAAAAACTGCGTCTACTACAAGAGATAGAAGGTGATACAGAAGAATCTGGAATCACAGTTGAAACACCACTCATTTCCAGTATACCTTCGGTAGTTCAGGTATATAAACTCAGTGTTGCTTTATTAGCTTTAATATATTGTTCTTGTTCGCTATGCAGTGGTTGTCAGCAAAATAAGGAAGTTGAATGAAAAACAAAAGTATTCATTCAATATACCGACAGTCATGTTATGACATCCTGATACTGCAGTTTCGTCCTTGTTATGGACTTATCAGTTTGGAACAGTGAATAGAGACAAAGGAAAGAGTTTTCTGGTTGTAACTAGGGTTATATTTAAACTGGAGGCTAGAACTAATTTAGCCCAGTAGAGAATCAGAAGGTAATAGTGCCATTCGATTTGTAAATTGAAGGTAGGGGCAAGCAGTAAGCTACCAGCCACCTATGCCAGTGACTAAGGCAAAACTACAAGCATGTATCAACATTCCGAATATGACATTCAGAGACTGATAGTTTATCCTTGTTATGGATTCATTAGTCTGTAATAGTTAGTATTTAACGCAGATGTTGCATATTGCAGCCGAGATTACTTTCAAACTGGTGGCTAAAATTAATTTAGTACACCAGCGAGTGCCCACAAACAGTTGTATGACTCAAGAGGTAACAAAAGGGTAAACGCTTAAATAATAAACAGTAGGTAACCGATGCTAGTAATTTACTTCTCAATAACCTATTTGATTAAAGAAAGGCATCGTACAGATTGGAAACTTCTTTAATTCAAGTTTTTTTTTTTTTTTTGCGGCCAATATATCAGTGCATGAGTACTCTGTATGAGTACTCTACACGTATCAGAATACGTTTTCCCCGATAATACAAGCTTTATGTGTATTAAAGGCACGAAACAAAACTATATTGTTCTTTTAAACATTAAAAACAAAAAAAAAAAACATGTAGAAAACTATATTAACGTTTAATAATGTTCTTTCTATGAAATTTGATTCATAAAAAAAAATTATTTTGTTATTTACGAATGTGTTTACTATTTACACAACTCTAAGAAAATAAGCGTTTCGAAAATATTTAATATAATGACGGCAATTAGGGTCAGGAATTTTTCAAATTTTTAATTAAATCTTAGTTATTGTATAAGAAGTATTTAGTATGACGGGATTTATGGTGCAAGATATTTCAGAGACAGGACAAGAGACCCGAAATCTTAGTAGAGAAATTGAACTGCTAATTGCTAATAATGATATAGAATAATTAAAATTCTTATAACGTTTAGCAAAACAACCACACTGATAAAAGTATTTATAAAGAACAAAGAGAAATTATTTCGAAAATCTAAAAAAAGCAATTCCGTAAAGCACTAGGACAGACAGACAAAACAAGTATGCAAAGGAAAATGCCATTTCCAAAATAAATAAAGCAGCTTCCGACAAAGTTATTATCTGCTTGCATAAGACATTTATTACGCACTTTTATGGTATAAATGCTGTGTTCATTTTTATCATTTATGTTTTTTCCTCCCAATCCAGCAATGGACAGACCA